>JAVANC010000010.1:45543316-45795816 GCA_033319125.1 Parnassius glacialis
GACATAGCTGTTATATATATATATGTTCTAAAAAAGCTGCGATTTTAAAATCTAGTCAAAATGTGGAGATAGGGCCTCATCAATAGTTGGAAGTCGAGTAGTCGCAGTGTAAGAATATACACTGCTCATATGACACGTGAGTGTCGTAAGAGATAACAGAGGGAAGCTTTCTTACAATAACTAGGAAATAAAAAACTGTGGTTGTCAACCCACTTACCAATACCGTGGCATTGTTGATAAAATCTCTAATTAAGGGACCTATTTTCAGCGGATTATGTGAACTTATGATAGGCTGTAATGATCATGATAATATTATTGCGATTTCAAACCTACGTCACATTTGAAAAATCCTTCATCTGTCGCCAGAAAATCTCAATATCTCAAAGTCTCTTATTTATTCGTTTTCAAAGTTTCACGTAATATTCTGATACTCTGTGTCTGAGAGTACTAATATTCTGATACTTCTGTGTACTTAAATATGCAGGCGTTCTTCACTTTAATATAAAACTGGTGCTTACATAACGAGACACAGATTTATAAGGCAAAAGCGACATTACCATGAAGCCGTGTTAAAGTGTCAGCAATAGCCCAATATGACCGTTTGTTCGTGCGATAGACAAAATCACACGGTTTATATAATATAGCATACCATAATACTCCTTCATTGAATAATCTTAAGGTTTAAAATGGTCTGAGAGTATCTGAATTTGAAGTAAAGCTAGGAGACATCACGTTGTCGCCCGCACGCATTGTTAAGGGCAGCTCTCCACGCTCGATATTTTTTGTCGATAAATATTTTTATTATTTTTAATTGCGTAAGTATATAAGACATCATTTGTGTATCATTCATTCTACAATAGAAAAATGCATGTAACAGTATATTCGGCTCGGTTAAGCGCATACCTTTAATGTCATAGTACGTGAGTAACCCCACTTCTGATGTGTTGATGATGGTTGGGCTCATTTAGCTTATTCTGAGTAGGAGTAACAGGAGGAAAGGAGGAGGAGGAGAGTAACTAAAGTTTATTTTCTCAAGTGCTCTTGGTGACTAAAATGGAAGGAATATTTCAGCCCGTAATTATATTTTCTCTGAAAGTATTGAGAGCCAGTTTGATTACTTGTACAGTGGATGTCCTTTTGCTTCCCACTTGTACAGTGGATGTCCTTTTGCTTCCCATTTGTACAGTGGATGTCCTTTTGCTTCCCGACCGAAAAAGACAAAGAAACCTCCGTCCACTGGAAACTTCTGTAAAGAAAATGAGTCTTGCTATCTGGTAAATTATCAGACTAAAATATGTTTTTATTTAGTAAATATAATCTAGCTAATAATCACAGCACAGAAACCGTGGTAGTTCAGATGGTTAGCGCTCGCTGTAAATTTCACAGTACGCGAGCAATCCGGTTTCGATACCCGCCAGCACTTAATTGCAATTTTAAGTGTTGATTTATCACGTGCTCGGCAGTGAAGGAAAACATCGTGAGGAAACCTCCATGTCTGAGAAATAAGAAAAATATTTCGAAGACACGTGAAGTTCGCCAACACGCATCGGGGCAGCGCGGCAGTCATTTCCTTGCCCTAAAACTCTTTCAGAAATGAGAGGAGGCCTGTGCCCAGCAGTGGGATGTATGTAGGCTACTAACTTTAACTTTTAATAATCATTATACTTCATAATGAAAATAATTCTCAATAAACAAAAACTATGATCTTCTACCTACTTCCGCCGCCAAGTAGTAGTATATAGTATAGTGTTAGCAGTCGTGACTGCCTCGTTGGTCGAATTTTCGTAAGCTCAACTACTGATCATAAGGTCCTGGGCTTGAATTCCGGATTGGGCCAAAAACTTAGTTTTTTGTTGTGTCAAGAAATTCTCAGTAGCGGAGTTAGAAGTTATCGGTGTTCGGTGTGCCTGATCTTTTTACTATTAATGTCGGGTTCTGCACCAGATTATAAGAGAATAGAAAGTGTATCTATGCTTGCGAACACGCTTGTACACTAAATACCTCTACAGCGCCGATGACTAGTCTCCGTTGAGACTGACCGCCGAGACCGAAATGCGGTCTAGAAGACAGTATAGCATTAGTAAACACTTATCCACGAGTATCGTATACATTTTATAGCAACAGTGTCAAAAATCTCAAAATCAACAGACCGCTTTAAAGTGATCCCGAGGTCCCGTGTGGGCAGCTAAGCGTATACCGTTAAGGATTCCTTCTTAATCTACAATCGGACAACTGTTGCCAGTGCGGACGGTACGGACGGGACGGACAAAGCGCCCGATGAGTAATGCCGGCGTGTTTGCAAATGTCACGGCTTGTTATGATGCCTGTTCAGTTTGAATACGACGCTGTGATGTTAGGTTTATGAAGGTTGTAGGTCGGGTGGGATTTACTGTGTAGGCCTCGCTTGTGCTGTGCGGGCGTGCCTTTATACAACCTTTACTGTCACGTGCGATCAGTGATCGGATTTTGTTTTTCTTTTATAGTATGTTTTCCTTTTTTATATAAGAAAAGAAATTATTTCAATAAAAAGTTAAAACCTACTTCAAAGAACTAAAAATTATAAAATAATTTCAACATCCATTCTAAATGGACTAAAATTAATAAAATAATTTAAATAAATTATTTTATTTTTCGATTTTTTTTCTACTTTGAAAATAGATTTCAAATAAAAGTTAAAGCCGAATTCAAAGAACTAAAAATAATAAAATAATTTAAATCAATTATTTTATAATTTTTAGTTCTTTGAATTTAGCCTTTTCTTGTTATTAAATGTTTAATTTTGTAGTTCTTAAAATTTAATCTTATAATGGACAAAATTCGGAAGTACCATTTCTTATTTCACACATTCAAAAATAGTTATCATTCAATTAATGGAAAAAGTCCACTGCTGGATAGCACCTCCCGTTGAAGGGAGGGTTTGTTCTATAATTGTCACGCTTGACAGGTGGATTGATGATCACCTGGACCTGGATATTTTTTTAATAGAATAAGGGTGACAAACGAACAACGACAATAATAAATAATGGCAGTGGGACTGTGGCACATAGATATTCATTTCACAATCGATTAAGAACCATATACCCACATGCGTTGTAACACCTGAAGTCTAAGATGGAATGCCTCGTATCCATATTAAAAGGGATTTCCGGTTCTCTACACTCACCATAATAAACCAACCAGCCTTAAGCTGCTATTTTACGGTGGTATTCTGTGAGAGCGTGGTCTGTCCCTAGTCGAGCCAACCCATTCGTGCTGCAACTAAATATAGCTATAATATACCATTAGATTTTTCTGGCGTTTCCTATATACGCACGGAAAAAAGGGTGATAGATTAATTCCTTTATGCCGCCAACACACGACCTAATAATCACTCAAATATCCTCATCATCATCATCATCATACAGCCCTTCACAAGTTCACTGCTGAACATAGACCTCCTCCACTGAATGCCACAAACCAGCGCCCTGAGCTACGAACATCCATCGACTTCCTGCATCTTTATCAGGTCTTTATCTTATCAGGCCACCCTTTACTTCGTCTACCGACCGGGACGAGGCTGCCACTCGAGAACCTTTCTTCTCTATCGGTTGTCGGTTCTTCGAGCTATATGGCCGGCCCATTGCCACTTCAGCTTACTAATGCGTACTAACTCAAATATTAATCATATTTTAAAAATGGAACTCCTATGAAATTATTTTATTTTTCTCCAAGCATCTGCCCATGTTTTCCACACTGATGTTAATATGTAGTGATTATATGTATACTCTTTAACTGTCGTATCCATAATTCGTTCAAATTATCATCTGTGATATTGTGCATTTATGTTCTTTTAATATTACTTAAATGGCAAAGATGATGCCTATAATCGTTTCCTAATAATTGCTAACAGCATTTCACTAATATCCCTTTAGCACTAAATCATGTTTATATGTTCCGTTTAACAGGTATTTAGTTAAAGTTAACTTTTATGGGCCGTTCAGTTCTAACGTTCGAGCTATGTAGCTAATTACTTAGTATTTTTATAGTTAGCTTACTACATTGTCTACTGAAATTAGCAAAACTGATGGAGTTCGAAAATAATTCTTCTTAATTATCTATATCCACATTTTTATAAAGAAAAGACACAAAATAATAAACGTAAATGGAATATTATAGTGTATAAAAGAACACGAATTTCGACTTTAATTTGCTCATTGGAAGCACTTTAAATGCATCAACACAATGTCTGCAGTCACTTAAACTATAAAACCTTAAAAACATTCTAAACTCCCTTATTAATGGCCGCTTTAATATCTTTGCAGAAAAGCGTTCGTAATTTTAAGTAATAACATCGCATTTGCGTTAAGCAGACGTCGTTGAATAGAGGTTTAATCTCAAAAGATTTCAAATCAATATGCTGTTGATATCGCAAAGTGACCTTCGAGGATGCAAGCCCATTTTGCTTATATGTAGGTATTAAAAAAGATATTATGTTGGATTGTTATTGTGTAGAATCATCATAACAGCCTTTCACATTATAGGGAAAGGTACATGGGGGGGCCTCAAGGAAAATCACAAAACACTGTTCTGAGCCACCTACATCCATCGACTTCCTGGATAAGACATGCCATGACCAGGTGGTGACTGTACCTTATGAGGGTTCGCCCAACACTTTTCTTACTAGTATGGGGCCGTCACTTAGTATATTTATGAACCGGTTGTCAGGTCTTCGAGCTATATGACCGGCCTATTGTGATTGTGTATGGAGGTAACTTTTACGAGGATACTTTGTAGAAAGTCTCTGTACAACTGCGACGTTTATTTCACTATTAAAACATTAAAAAAGGCCTGACACCGCAAATAAATGTTTATATAGGTCATTATTTAAAAAAAATATAAGCATACTAAATAAATATTAAATAAAAATTAAATACACATAAAAATTTCAATCTACCTCACTTAAATCAAGACAAAATAAGTGGATTATATGTTACAGTCAGAACTGTTCCCCAGTCAAAACAACTTTTGGCCAACGAAAGCAGTCGAAAGTACTTTTGATTGAAATTCGGGTCTGAACTAATTTTGACTGAAGCGCGCAATTAAAAGCGGTTTGTTACCAGCCATACTTAATTTAGGACAAACTAATTTTTACTGGGTTATATATATATATGGGATAGTTTCATTCGCTCTTCAGGATCAAGATCAACTAAATGTCCGTTCATCATCTAGTGTGTTCAACGAGTATAAACGTTTTGTAATATATCAAACACTTTTTTTTTTACTAAATAAGGTATATTAATATACCGGTCAAAAATGATTTTAATCGATATTTTTCAGGCAAAACTACTTTTGACCCAGATTTTTATTCAAAAATACTTTTGACTGTTTTCGTCGGTCAAAAGTAGTTTTGACCGAGAGAAAGTTTTGAGTGTAACGTATAAATCCTTCAGCACTATTACAACTTTACCGAATGAAAGGTCCAATTAATAATGTATCATATAAGAGATACCATACAGGTTTTCGTTAATACGACCACTACCGGGTCCTACATAACATACGTGAGCGGGGTACGCGGACAGCAATATAATAGGATTGAGAGCTGTAATTTTGTAGATAGCCGACGGTACGCGTATTCGAACATTCTCGTTGCAATTACCAAAGCGAGGTACCAGCTGTAAATAATATTAACACATCGCGATTGGCCCAGTGTGCCGGCATTTGCGGAAAGCACGATCACGGTATTTCGGTATCTTTGGTGGTATGGCCACAGCGTTAACGGTATGTCCGCAGAGATTTTAAAATAGTCTACTTGACATTTTCTAATCGCTTTTCTTAACACTTTTTTCTTCACCTCTACTCTTGTTAAAGCGATGATGCAGCTTTCTTGACATACAAAATGTCCTTTTCAAAAGCTAATTCACATACATTTTTTTTTATAGGATAGGGTAACAAACGAGCACACAGTCCACCTGATGGTAAGTGGTTGCTGTGGCCCATAGACATCTACATCTATCCTCGCTTGCAAATCAAAATGCAGATGCGTTGTCACCCGTGAGGACTAAGATGAAATGCCTCTTTTCCAGTAAAAAGGGCCTCCGGTTCTCTACACTCACCATACGAAACACAGCAGCAAGCTGCTATTTGACGCTGGTATTCAGTGAGAGCGTGGTCCTTCCCCGGTCGAGCCGACCCATTCGTGCTACAACAATACTACTAATATAGCTGCAGCATGGCTCTACCACGTATGAAACACACAACAATATGACGCCATTGCGGCCGTCATTTTTATCAACGTAAGTATAAACTTTTATATGTTATGTCATTAAGGCCTTCAGTTTAGGAACAATTATTTGTAGACCTAACATTACCTTGTGCTACCCTAACATTAATATTTATATTTAACATACATACATTTTCTAACATAAAAAGTGCGGATAAATCGCGCATATTATAGCCACAAAACCTAGTCGTGTTTCTATTTGATTATCGAAGAAAGAGGTCTGCCCTTTCGAATATTCTGCAAATACATTAGATATGTTCGATCGCTCCATACATAGGCTAGATAGGAGCAAAACAACATCATTTCTTTGCTTTACATGGAGTTATATCTGCGATCGCTTTATTACCACTAAGAAATATCTGCTACTCGTTACATATCAGGATGTCTTCAATAAATTAATATCAAATTAAAAAAAAAAAACTTAAACGACACGTAAAGAGTTAGAATATAAGACGTAGTCAAGAAATTATTGTTATGTCGTCATCAAATCTTAATACATCAACAAAATTTCAGATTACTTTTGATATGATTTTAGATTAATAAGATCTTTAGTCAGCAAGATTTAGACGTCTGGAAGATGGTGAAAATTGAATAACAAAACTCCATTACATTCTTAAATAGTTTGGAAAATCCAAAAGTGCACACCTCATGAGCGTTTCCATTTAATTTTGATGAAAAAATAAATTGTATTCCTGACTTTTGAAATATATTATTTACATCACCTACAGGGGAAAAAATAATGATGTTTACAAAACAAACAAAACAAATCGATAACACAAAGTATAAAATCGATATAAGCTGTATGGTATATTTGATCTTTGTCTATCAAGGACTAAAGAAAAAAATGAAAGCGCCTTTAAATTTTTAATAGCAATAAAATATTAAAATCATTTTATTAACAAATGACGATTAACCTATTAAAACCAGTGAAATAGGAAACCAGTTGATGTAATTCTGAAGCTAATAAAAATCCCGAAAAAAATACGGGAGTTATCGTGACCACACATACAAACCAACATACGGACGTCCACGTAAATTTTTTTCAAACCGTTTTTTTATCAAAGTAGCAATATAAAATGATTTTTACAAAATATATGATGGATTAATCAGTGTTTTCTTGATATACGGTTACTCTGTTATTGTATAAGTGCATTATGTTTATGATAGAGACATTTTAAAAATACAAAATTGCTTGACCTTGACGTGTCGAGAGTAGAACACACCTATAACGTTTCGCGTTATGAGGCGTGCAATACATACAAATATACAAGTCAAGCTATTTAAAGCTGACAAAAAAGTAAAAAAAAATTAGGTGCAGGATTACACACTTCTACAGTTCTCACTATATATATGATGTTGTAACGATGATGGTTATAATATTTTTATTAAAAGTCATTTTTACTTACTTTTATCACTAGTTCGGAAAACACTACCATTTTGGAAGAAAAAGCAAAAAGAAAAAACCCCAGTGGAACATTACATTTTCCAAAGTAACATTTAAGAAAGAGCTTGGAAGCGTATGAGAGCCGTGGTAGCTCAGATGGTTAGCACTCGCTGTAAATTTCACAGTACGCGAGCAACCCAGGTTCGATCCCTGCCGGCACCAATGAAATTGTTAATTGCAATTTTAAGTGCTGTTTTACTACGTGCTCGGCGGTGAAGGAAAATATTGTGAGGAAACCTGCATGTCTGAGAAATAAGAAAAAAAATCAAAGACATGTGAAGTTCGCCAACATTCAATGGGGTAGCGTGGTAGATATTTCCTTGCCCTCAAAACCTCTAGAAAGAGGGGAGGCCTGCGCCCAGCAGTGGGACGTATTATAGGCTGTTAAATTACAATTACCCTTTTTCTTTTTAAGTTTAATTTAAAAAATTAAAATTATATAACGGTTAGTACTTGTATATTTTTGGAACCTATTGTATAAGCGTATACATTTCCCCATGAATGCAATTTATTGACCTCATTCAAGTAACTGGTATCACTAGCTTGAGTTTGTTTCTGGTTCAAAGAGTGTACACAACTTTTCTTATTGAAATTAGTTTTGTGTTTGTGAACTTACAGTTCTTAAATTTGGGTAAATGCGAACAATCTGAATCAATCTACTTAAAAGTGGTGGATCTTTAATTTTAATTTTTGAGCTTCTAAAGAGCCAATTTACCAGGTGCTGAGTAGTAAAATCCCTCCTACGATTATAAGGCAATCTATGCAGGAGGCTTACGTTCAGAAATGGACTTTTATAGGCTGGAATGAATGTTGGTTGGATGGGTTTGTAGTAAAATAAAATACTCATTTATAGGTACATCATCATCTTTTCGTCATTTCACATCATTTTCAATTATTCGTGTACCTATTTTTTTATATGATATGGGTGACAAATGAGCACACAGTCCACCTGATGGTAAGTGGTTGCTGTGGCCCATAGACATCTACGTTTATCTTCGATTACTAATCAAAATGCAGATGCGTTATCACCCGTGAGGTCTAAGATGGAATGCCTCGCTTCCAGTAAAAAGGGTCTCCGGTTCTCCACACTCACCATACGAAACACAGCAGCGTTAAGCTGCTATTTTTCGCTGGTATTCTGTAAGAGCGTGGTCCTTCCCCGGTCGAGCCGACCAATTCGTGCTACAACCATAATATAACTGCAGCATGACTCTGCCACGTATAATTTTCACAAATACCATTATTTATTTTGATTGTTAGGTATTCAAACTTAGGTGTGTCAAGTAATCACAATAACAGTTCAGTTGAAAAGTAACAAGCGAACTAATTCTCTATCTCAGAACAATGATTATTGTATTTCATGTAATGCTGTCGTCCTAACGGGACACTTGCCAGATCAGTGCCTAGTTATTTAATTTATTTTAATGCAATTCTGATTGAACAGACAACGCGAGGACATGGCTGAGCAGTTAGTGCTTGTAGAATAACAAGACCTAGTTTTAAATAGCTTCGGCTAGAATTCTTAACATTATAAGTACTATATTTAACAGGAAAGATCGAGAACTTGTGCTTCATAATAGAAACGTTTTTGCAATGAAGTTCCTTATCCGTCGAAATGAATTTGGCGGATGGGGGCTAGGCGAGAAAAAGTGTAAGATTTTTCCATCACGACCCCTTCGGACGTAGCGTAGACGGCCTTGGCGGCTATAAGGAAGCGAGATGGAATAATATCCATCTCCCTCGTACTTTTTCTTATCTTGCCATGAAAGAAATATTATTTCATTTTAAATGACGCATCATTTTAATAGATGCTAGTAATTCATTTATTTGTATTAGCTAATCAATAATATAATACGTTTATCAATAATAATATACTACGAAAAGAACTTCGTTCCAACCGAGTGTTCCACGACACTCAGGCATCTTTTTATTATTATGTTTTTAGAATACTCGTACCAAAACTTTATCTCTCTCTCTCTCTCTTTATCTGACTCTTTGTTTATCAGCCAGAAGCCGAAAGGCTGAGCGATGTGGCTGAGGCGCTGGTTTCGAACAATACTATTCATCATCATCATCATCATCATTGCATCCTATTACAAGTCCACTGCTTAACACTGCTGAACGCATGTGCCTTCCTCAAGGTATGCCACAAACACACTCTTTGTGGCATACCATACTATTGTACCGCACTAATTTCGAAATACTCAAGCAACCAGAGGTCGATACTTTTCGGCATCAATGAATTTATTAATCTCAATTTTTAATTACTACGAGTACATTAAATATACATGAAATACTACATCGTTTTGCAACTATATATTTTTATAGAATAAGGGTAACGAATTAGCACACAGTTCACCTGATGGTAAGTGGATGCTGTGGCTCATAATCTTACATCTATCCCCGATTAAGGATCAAAACGCAGATGCGTCGTCACCCTTGAGGACTAAGATGGAATGCCTTGTTTCCATTAAAAAGGGTCTCCGGTTATCAAGACACACCATACGATACTCAGCAGCATTAAGCTGCTATTTTATGCTGGTATTCTGTGAGAGCGTGGTCCAACCGACCCATTTGTGTTACAACCACAATATATCTGTAGTATGGCTCTATCACGTAAGATATACCACGCAAGATATTAAAAAAATTAACAATTGACTAATGACTTTTTCCATTCGAAAATAAAAACCAATGGGTTCTTTGTGTTGTATATTAGTGTCATCTAGTATCTAGTAGTACATATTATTGTACATTACATAAATTTCTATCTATAACAACGTTTACATAAATTGTTTTAAAATTATATAAAAATAGTATTTCAATTTAGTGATGTGTTACAAATTAATACGAAAGGAAGAGCTGTGTTTATGATGTAACAAATGCAAAAGATCTAAGATATATATTTACGACTATAAAAATACACGTAACATGGTCAACCTTACTGACAGAATCGTTAACCGTAGTGCGTATGTTACCTCAACCACAAGATCTACTTTAATGTTTTATTCAATGTGTTTGCAAACACAATATCTTGTTTTAATATTTTATAGATGATATGCACAACAACAAATATGAAGAACGACAAGTAGTAAAATTAAAAATGTTGTAAAACCTACTTCAATATAAATAAAATAAGAGCATTATCAATGTAGTCGAAGTCAATTAAATACGCATTATTAAGGATAACTCAAAAACTGTTGCTCAATTCTTGATAAAATATATATGGGACTACAGTGGTAGAGCCACGCGGCAGCTCTTGCTGTCACACGGATGGGCCGGCTCGAACCGGGGTGGTACCACGACCTCACAGAAAACCAGCGTGAAGTAGAGGTTTACCTCTGCGTTTCGCTTGGTGAGTGCAGGTGGCCGGAGGCCCTTTTTACTGGAAATGAGGCATTCCATCTTAGTCCTCACGGGTGACAACGCATCTACATTTTGTCTTGTAATTGAGGATAGTTGTAGATGTCTATGGGCCGCAGCAACCACTTACCATCAGGTGGACTGTGTGCTCGTTTGTCACCCTCATCCTATAAAAAAAAAAAACGAAAAGCACCAACTTTAAAAAAAGAATCATCAAAATCGGTTTACCTAGAAAAGTTCTGAAAACACATAAAAAAAATCAGTCGAATTGAGTACCTCCTACTTTTTTTTGAAGTCGGTTAAAAACTCAATTTATAAATAGCATATCTTGAAAAATTTAAGGTAGGTAGTTAGTCCCCAACAACCGTCGTTTCGCTAGATTTATTTTTAAAACAGTTATATAAATGTCAGCGCGAATAGTGCTGGACCGCGGGGAAATAATTTAATCTACCCGTAGTCATAAATATTAAACGCATTCTGTTTGTACAACACCTTTTATTGTCACGGTATCAGTCATAAACGGCAGCGATTAGACTAATTCGAAAATTGAATTTTTTTTATAGGATAGTGTAACAAACGAGCACACAGTCCACCTGACGGTAAGTGGTTGCTGTGGCCAATAGACATCTACATTTATCCTCGTTTGCGATTCAAAATGCAGATGCGTTGTCATCCGGGAGGACTAAGATGGGATGCCTCTTTTCAAGTAAAAGGGTCTCCGGTTCTCTACTCTCACCATACGAAACATAGCAGCGTTAAGCTGCTATTTTACGCTGGTATTCTGTGAGAGCTTGGTCCTTCCCCGGTCGAGCAACTATACTACTAATATACTGTCTCGCTAAAATTCAAAAACGGCTTAAACGATTTTGATTAAATTGTTTTCGTGTGTTTAAGTGGATAGTTTAAGTTAACAATTGTATCCGGTAGGTGGCGCTGTTGTCGATATGCAGAAATCACACGTTTGAAGCCTGGACGATCGCTAGTTTATTATATTTTACTACGTGCTCGGCGATGAAGGTATAATTGTAAAGAATTTGCATTTCTTAGGAATATTTTAAATTTTACCACCGGCGATTTCTCTGGACCGATACGACTTAGGGACCTTTAAAAAAAGAGCTTACACCTTTCTAAAAGGCCGGAAACGCATCTGCAATTCCCCTGGTGTTGCGGTTGTTCATGGGCGGCGGTAGTCACTAACCATCAGGTGAGCCGCATGCTCGTTTGCCCCCTCTTCTATAAAAAAAGAGTAAAGTATTTCAAAATATGTGAAATACCACCTACTTACACCACCACCAAAACGCAGCGCGGTGATCTAATTGCACCATGACCCTCTCAAAAATGAGAGGAGGCCAGTAACCAGTAGGACTAGTATAACTATACCTTTTACTTTTTACATTCTATTCCCATCCACATTTATCTTGTAATGTCTGGTCTGGTTGTAAAATCCATCCATTGTAGTTTTTCCTACACTTTTTTTAATTTCATCCGAATTTACAAGTCACTAATTCCGGATTGTTGTCTATTGAACAAATCTTATACGTGATAGAGGCACGCTGTAGCTATGTTATGGTTGTAGCACGAATGGATCGGTTCGACCGGGGTAGGACCACGCTCTCACAGAATACCAGCGTTAAATAGCAGCTTAACGCTGCTTTGTTTCGTATTGTGAGTGTAGAGAACCGGAGACCTTTTATACTGGGAATGAGGCATTTCATCTTAGCCCTCAGAGGTCACAACGCATCTGCATTTTGATATTTAATCGAGGATAGATGCAGATGTCTATTGGTCACAGCATCTACTTGCTATCAGGTGGACTGTGTGCTCGTTAGTAAACTTTTTCTATTAAAAAGAATATCCTTTCCATTTTTCTGAAGAATGCAGGATGGTTATAACTTACCTAGCTTTATACCTCCATACTTATGCAGAGAATGTTTGCATTTAAAAAAAAATCTAAAATGTATAAAAATTTTACTTATTGACAATTTTTTATAACTTGGACCGATACTTGCAACGTTTACACGGTCTAAAGTAAACGGGAACGTTTTACCGAGATGCGCGTAATAATTGGCGTAACGGCCTTGCGATTGGCGTAACAGCTTGCATTTTGCCTTTATTTAATTTAATTGACACTTTATTTATCTGTGATTTGATCGTTTTGCTTATTTTTGTGTGCGCTGTAAGTTACAACTGCTGTTTCATTGACATATTAGACAGTAAAACTCTGATAGGACGGTTGTTAAAAAATAAACCCTACAATCAAGATCCAAAGGGATACATCATATACGCAAGTAATAATTGTGAAAAACTTGTAACTAATAGTTTTTATTTCGATATTAGTTCATAAATTTAGTAACAAGATGTCCAATATACACCAAATATACTTTTATAACCGATAGAAACTAATAAAATCCAGTGTTAAACATAGACTTCCGCCATAGATTGCCTCATTGTGTGGATATTTGCGATAATTGCCACACCTGGCAAGCGGCAACTTTTTTTTATTTTTAGTCGTTATTAGGAATACGCTGCGGCCCATCTCCTGATTTGTTTCCCTCTGTCACCTCTTACGACACCCACGGGAGGATATGGGGTAGTGGATATTTTTACACTCCTAGTACAAATTTTTACAATACCAATATGTATTTGTAAGTTTTTTAAAGACATGCATAATGTAAATACCGTTTAAAGTAAAAAAAAAAAATTAAATGCATTATAGAAAGTTTTTAAATATCGTATTCAATATTTAAATCTCATAAAGAAATAGTACTTAATGGCCAGTGACGAAGAGAAAAAAAACAGTTATTGTTTACTCCGGGAGCGAATTAGCGTGAAATCCGACAGCACACTATAGCACCCAAGTGCACAATGGCGATTGCTTTAAAACGTGTCCGTCAACTTTGATCCCGTCGGATAATATAACTGTGTGCATTCTGGTTACTCTGGATATAGTTTGCGTTTATGGTCAAACTATGAAAATGTGAGTGTTTTTATTTGATTTTGTTTTGTTGTAGCCCATTAAACATTGTTCAAATTTTTAATCTTATACATATAATAAAGATTAGCGGCCCCTCTCCCAGTTCACTTGGGTAGGATCAACGAACATTTAGTTTTCATTTTTCGATTTCTCAAAAACAAAACTCCAAGTTTCTTGGATGAAATATAGTCTAGATCATAACTCTTTATTAGTTCGTGAAGTTTGGGGCAAGTTATTTTGATATTACAGACACATACTTCAATTTTATTAATATTTATAAGGATGTATATATGACGAATTTAATAAGACAAGATCCGTTAAAAATATAAAAGACTTTTTTCAAATTGGAGAGCTCGACAAATGATGTAAGAAATGTTTATTTGTCACACAGTTCTTAGTTAATTAATTTTGAAACCCTTATATGTATAATGTGTTTCTGCAAAATGTCTGATGACAACGCTTGATTCAATTGACAATATACTTAAACTAGCTGTTCCCGACGACTTTGCCTGCATGGAAATTATTACGATTAGATTTCATGGGTTATTTTTGCGCCGAACTTTAATTCTTTTTCTAAAAATGTAAGTAGCCTAAGTTGCTCCTTATATCTGCTATCTGCTAGTGAAAGTCCCGTCAAAATAGGTTAGCCATTTCCGAGATCAGCCGGAACAAACAGACAAAAATTTTAAAAATTGATTTTTTTGTTATAAGTACCTTATATACTTTCACATGCATTTACTAAAAACCTTTTATTTTGAAATTACAAACAGACACTTCAATTTTATTTATTTGTATAAACTTTAAATTAATATAACATTAGTTCCTACAAAATTTTAACAAGCTTTTAACCGTCTTTCATAATCAATTTATTCTGCCACTTTGTGGCCCTTAGCCCCACTGCTGGGCAATCCCTCATTACTGAAAGAGTTAAGGAGCTTTTTCTAGCATACGTCACGCTGACCCAGCTCGTTTTGGCCTTCACAAGTCTTCGAAATATTTTAGATTTCTCATGCAATAGTTATATTTTCTTACGATATTTTTGCTTACTGCCGACCTCGTGATAAATTAGCACTTAAAATCAACAATTTTCTGCGTGTTAAGATTTAACTTAAGGATTCCCAAATACGGTGAAATATTACAGCTCACGACTCATTTCGTCGTTACATAGAAATAAATATGGAGTCCCTTTAAATTCAAACAAGTTTCCAAAACCCTACTTTTGATGTCACCGCTCTTATCTCGTGGACGTGCTGTAAATATATTGGTCACATAAAAATGTACAGCTCTGTGAACGTTGATAGGTCACTGAAGTTACTTTATTTATGTAGATAAATAGGGAGGAAATTGTTTATTGCATAAATTATTTTTTTTTGTACAAATAAAAATGGTAGTTTAATGAGAACTGTCGAATTAAAAAGTAAAATATCATTTAGATTATTAAACAAATTTGCAAATATAATAATTTACGAGGAGACCGGTTCATAGAGTGGCTAACTGTATTATGTTTGTAACGCGACGGGGTCGGCTCGACACGCTCTCACAGAATACCAGCGTCAGTGCAGGTGGCCGGAGGCAGAATTCACCCCCTTAAACTTTTTTTTTATAGGATAAGGATGACAAACGAGCACACAATCCACCTGATGGTAAGTGGTTGCTGCGGCCTATAGACATCTACATCTATCCTCTATTACAAATCAAAATGCAGATGCGTTGTCACCCGTGAGGACTAGGATGGAATGCCTCATTTCCAGTAAAAAGGGCCTCCGGCCACCTGCGCTCACCAAGCGAAACGCAGAGGTAAACCTCTATTTTATGCTGGTTTTCTGTGAGGTCGTGGTACCACCCCGGTTCGAGCCGGCCCATCCGTGCGACAGCAAAAGCTGCCGCGTGGCTCTACCACTGTTAAATTACCATACTATACCATAATTGTATAATTTTATTCTATATGTAATCGAAACTACTATATTTCAATAAAGACTGACTTTTTAATACATTTTTTGATATAACAAGTTGGCAACCCTATGTGTAGTGCTGGTGTAAGAATATCCACTATCTGATATCATCCTGTGGCTGTTGTAAAAGGCGACAAAGGGAAACTCAATCTGTAGATGGGCAGCAGCATCTTCCTTTTTTTATAGAAGAGGGGGCAAACGAGCATGCGGCTCACCTGACGGTAAGTGACAACCAGACAACATCAGGGGAATTGCGGATGCGTTGCCGGCCTTTTAGAAAGGTGTAAGCTCTTTTCCTGAAACAGCTGAATAAACATTTAAAACCTGGGGTTGCCGAGCGTAGTAACTAAGGATATGGGGGAGGTCTATTTTCATCAGTGGACATTTTGTAATACATACTAAATAATACTCCATAAAAAAACCATAAGTGTAGTACACAATGTAGATGGTATCTAAAATAAAATGACGGTTTCGTATATATACTACGCTTAAAGTTTACTTAATGAACCGCGAACAAATTTCGTACAATATTTTTTTTAATGAGGGCTAATAATTTTGTGCTCACCAGATGACGCTAGTTGACACTGAGGTAAAGTTTTTTTTACACAATCTCATTTAATTTAGTAGTTAGTTTTTAATAAAAGTTTATCAGTTTCTAGAGTATTGTATTAATACACAAAACAATGCCTCAGTGGTTTGCTCTTTAATTGTTTGCACATTTTTAACTATTTTTTAATTTTCTACTTTTATAAATATCTGTGCTTTGGTTTACTCATTTTTAATCTGTTAATATAAATTAGAGATAATACAGAAAGAAACATTAACTTTTACATTTTCCCGCATTTTCCGAACAAATTAACTTCCCCGCTATGAAATCTGTCAAATATTATATTTCACTTTTGAGTGGCGCCTCTCTGGTGGCAAAAGAAATCTTGAATGCACTCATTGCCAGTATCTTTTAATTTTTTTTTTATAAAACATTCTCATGTTAAGTTTCTGAATGAAATAATATAGAAAATAATATTAAAGTTCCAAACATAAAACAACCAGTACCTTACCGTGTTTATTTTTCTCTTTGTTAGGTAACAACGTTCTCATGTAGACACTTTCCATGGCCACCTGTACGGGATTTAAAAAAGGAAATTTCGTCGACTGTCGAAGTCGTGACGGAGACTTTTATCGCGGTTTGTACTTCGTTTATCACGGCGCTCATGCGACGGCATGCATGCTAACTTGACGACTTCATAATCCTGAGAAACCTTATATCTAAACTACAATCAGACATAAACGTACTACAAATGATAATTATCTATGAAATTACGTGTACTAGCTTTTCGCTGCGACTTTGCTACGTATTTATTATTCGTATAATTTTAAATGTCTTGGAATAACGTTGCAATAGTTGTCGGTTTTGCAATAGCTTGCCATATATGTGTTTTCACGCTGTAGACCCAAGCTACAGTGTATTATAACTGCAGTAGTAATGCATCAGCTCAACTGAGGAAGGGCCACGCTAGCACTGAATACCAGTACTGTTTCGTAGGGTGTGTGAAGAGAACCGGAGATTCTTTTACTGGTAACGAAGCATTTTGTCTTAAGCTTATTAGGGTGAAAACTAGTCCACATATTCTCGATTATATTTTTAATTGAGGATACATGTGGACAGTGTGCTCGCATGTCACTCTTACATATATAAAAAATGTGTTTTTGCATATTTATCTTGCTGTCTGTACATTATTATAGTGGTCGACTATAGTATATATTATTAGTATACTATAGTATATTCTAAAAGATACTGATTGCCTGTGACAAATGATTAATTACCATTGGTATCAACGGCAATCAATTTCTTATGAGTAAGGTTCCGTACTGTTTTCTTTTCAGGAATTAAAAAATATTTTCTATTGCACATCTCGAACGCTATTCGAGAAAGATTAAACTTTACTGTCGACTTGATAAGGACATGCTTTCCGCTCTCATTAATTGTGATATATTACTTTTTAAACAGCACTAACACGTGAAGAAAATCACATGAAGAGAAAACCACTAATGAATAAAACCTATGCTTTTATTTAAGTTTCGCAACACTTATTTTTTTCATAAAATTCCAATTTGAATATGACGAAGAGACCTTTCTTAATATACTTCTATATGACTATATTACGTTTTCAAAAATAAACTACATATAACTTGAAAGTTTTGTTCATAATGACCATGCTGACCAGGCGAATTAGGGAACATAGAGGCGATACTATTAACAAAAATGCTCTTTGGGCGATACCCGAGCAATGGTTTTGACCATCACCAGTCTCTTGAATCAGGAATACCAATTTATCTCGTTTGGAACAATCTTATCCGTGAATCAACAAAGTGTACCGAGTATTGTTTTACACCCCATATTTCAACAATATAGAAAAATACTTTTTTCTTATTTCTTATTATTAACAAAATCTGTTTGTTTCAGGTATGTTCACACCTCCAACAAGGAGTAAAGGTTTGACTGCAAATATAAGTAGGTAACTCTAGATCCATTCACACTCACATCAATTCACTCACTAAATATAGTTATTAATTATAGAGTTTCTGTTAGTAATATTAAACGTAAGTAAACATTATTATATAGGTAAGCACTTACATTGTTTTCAAGGCAAAGTGTTAGTTACATCACTAAAGTTACATCATCACTCGGCGATAGTCACTTACCATCAGATGAGCCGCATGATCGTTTGCGAAAAGTGTAAAAATAATAAAAAGTATTTTATCGAGTCTTTCAACTCCTAACTCTTAATTAGTCTACGTCTTGATTAATTGCTATAATTTTCAACGATGGTCACCGTGAAAAATATCCGTTCGAAACGACCGATTGTAGTGGTCGAAAACCTTATCGAAACAAATTAATGAACCGCAAAAACGCTTATCATTACAGATAAAAAATTATTCCAGTTGTCAATTTATAATAATTTCGTTCTGTATTTGTTCAAAGTTTTGAATATTAATTAACTTTTGGTGGAGTATAAAAACGATTTGATTAATAAACAATTATCTTTTTTATTCCATCTACAGATGGCGTGGATGGTATAAAACCATATACACCATCTGGATGCTTGGCGGTTTACTTGGGGCTTACCTAGGAATTTTTTTCCTTGCAAGACATCTTTGTGAATACGACTTAAGGAAATTCAAAAAGAGTTTGCTACTTTTTAAGAGGCAAATTCAAGTGGCGATGCCCCTCTTCTATACAAAAATAGTCAACAATTTCAACATTTATAGAGTTAGGTGTGCCATGTGGCATAAGGCGCTGCTGTTCTATTCTATTTGATATTTAATAAAAAACTTGTTTATTAAAAATCCGCGGGTGTTAACAGATAGATATACATAACATATAGAGAATGTACATAGTACTATATAGTAACATACTTATGTACATAGTAAGAGTGATAGATCGTGTGATGATGTGTGATATTTTGCGATTCATATTATTTTTTTAAGACAATTGTAAGAATATTTAGTATTAAGCTAGATATACTTAACTGTATCGGCCTTACTCATAAAAATCTACGTCAATTTAACAAGTGCTTTGCACTTTTCTTCTCGTTTTGACTAAATGACAATAGAAAGAGACAGGTATCTATCGTCAATGGACGCTGAAGATTTGCTGAAAACAAATGACTAGATATCAGTACCAAATGTGTTGTGTCAGATTAATACCCTGAACACTTCACTCGATTCTTCATTCGTTTATTTCAACAATAAATCGGATTTAAGTAAAAATGAGTGACTCCATACTACGTATACTTGAGTGGGGACCCCATTAAAAATAATCAGAGCTATTAAATATTACCACCAATAATTTTGCGGCGAAGAGTGAATAGAAATTTTTACGTGGTAGAGCCATGCTGCATCTATATTAGTAGTATAGTTGTTGCACGAATGGGTCAGCTCGACCGGGGAAGGACCACGCTCCCACAGAATACCAGCGTCAAATAGCAGCTTAACACTGCTGTGTTTCGTATGGAGAGTGTAGAGAACCGGATACCCTTTTTACTGGAAACGAGGCATTCCCTCTTAGTCCTCACGGGTGGCAACGCTTGTGCATTTTGATTCGCAAACGAGGATAAGTGTAGATGTCTATGGGCCACAGCAACCACTTGCCATCAGGTGGACTGTGTGCTCGTTTGTCACCCTATCCTATAAAAAAAGAACAATGTCATTTTTATGTATTTACCAGTGTATATAAGACTATCATTATTTTTTTTAGGTACATACAACGTTTGTTGCAGTCATGCAAAAATATCATGCATACATCATCTTACACACAAATTGCACAACCAGTTAGAGATCGTCAGATGATGATGTTGCGGAATTACAGGCCTATATATTCAGCTTTAGACTTGTGAAGGGCTGTAATGACCTAACGAATCATAATTCCATTGCTGAACCTTCCCCAAGGAGTGCCACACTCCGCATGTTTCTAATTATTAAAAAGTTGTCTATTAATTCTAAAGTTAAAATGAAAAAATAAAATGCTACATAACTGTTATTATAATAATGGGTGCACGATAAAAATAATTATTTTTGAGTATAACGTATTCTCTTGCACGCGCTGCTTTTTGGACTCTAACCTAACCCCTCAGGGATTGCAGGCGTGACGGATATGGATGTATATATAAGAAAAAAAATCCCATGGTTTCGATGCTTCCAGAACACACTCCGTCTACTGTCACAGTTTGATCAATTCTTCTATTATATGAATGACCTATTAGATTTTATTTCACCGCTCTCAGAAAATAATAATATATTATTCTTTCTTCATGTTTCATACCTGCATAAATATATACGAAGTAGCAGTTATTACAAACGCTCAAACAAACAAAATGCACGTTTGGTTTAGAGAGGGGCATTTACATAATGTATTCGTATGTCTCCTACATTACATTAAATGTTTGTCGACTCAACGTGAAACCTCCGAAGGTTGCTCCCTGTCACGGTTTAAAATCAACAAAAAAGAAATTTTCTATTCAGACGACACAAACACGAAGTAGCTGTGGGCTCGGGTGCATTTACATCTCACGATAGTTTAAATAAGTGAAATATATGTTTACAAGTGGAAGAATTAAAATTTTATACAAGCTACGTCAACGTAAATAAAATAAGAACATCATCAATGTAGTCGAATTCAATTAAATACTCAAAAACTACTGTTCAGATTTTAACCAAATTTATATTGGACCACATGAGAAGCACCAGCTTTTAAATAAAAAAAGAATCTTCAAAATCGATTCACCTAGAAAAAGTTCTGATAAACTGATGAGCCTTCTTTTTTGAAGTCGGTTAAAAAGTGCTGCCTGAACTTTTACTGTTTAATTACCTAGAGGATCGGAAGTTTGACGATATAGTAAATAATTTTTATTAATACATCATTATAATATTCAAGGCCAGGTGAAGAGTACCCTAAACCGTAGAGCATATATGAAGGGAATAATGAAAGTGGACGAAGCGAAACAAGTATGTAAGGATCGTAGCAAGTGGAAAGAAGTGGTCTCTGCCTACCCCTACGGGAAAGAGGCGTGATTATATGTATGTATGTATATATAATATTGCAGTATAATGACCATTGACGAAAACCGAGGACTTTAACATGTAACTTGACACTATATTTGTTAGTAGTGGCATCTGCATTTTGATTCATAATACCACATCAGATGGACTATGCTTTCGTTCGTTATTCTTTAAAGTGTTCACACCTCCTCCTTTTTGCGAAGTCGGTGGAAAATACTTTTACCTTCAAGGACAAATCTAAGATCTATAAGAATTAGTATCTTGGGCTCTTTAAACCCTGATGGCTCACTATTAGTACCAAACACCGTCAACATATACACGGATGTTGAGAAAACCAAATTCAGAGATCCAGGTTTTCGGTACGTTACTGAAAGCCTTGATAGCCCAGCCGTGGTAGAGCCATGTTGCAGATATAATGTAATTGTAGCACGTATGAGTTGACTCGACCAGGAAATGACGACACAATTTAATGTTATGTGTAGTTTATTTTAGAAAACGTAACATAGTCATATAGAAGTATATTAAGAAAGGTCTCTGCGTCATAATCAAATCGGAATTTTATGAAAATAATGTGTTGCGAAACTTAAATAAAAGCATAGGTTTTATTCATTAGTGATTTTCGAAACTTAAATAAAAGCATAGGTTTTATTCATTAGTGGTTTTCTCTTCATGTGATTTTCTTCACGTATTAGTGCTGTATAAAAATAATATATCACAATTAATGAGAGCGGAAAGCATGTCCTTATCAAGTCGACAGTAAAGTCTAATCTTTCCGGTTTAGCGTTCGAGATGTGCACTTACGTGGTAGAGCCATGCTGCAGCTATATTAGTAGTATAGTTGTAGCACGAATGGGTCGATTCGACCGCGAATGGACCACACACTCACAAAATACCTGCGTAACATAGCAGCCCAATACTGCTGTATTTCGAATGGTGAGTGTAGAGAACCGGGTACCCTCTTTTATATTCGTTAGTAATTTTGACTGAATACGAGGAATTTCATCTGAATCTTCAGGAGTGACAACGCATCTGCATTTTGATTCTTAATCGAGGATAGATGTAGACGTCTATGGGCCACAGCATTCATTTACCATCAAGTGGGCTGTGGGCTCGCTTGTCACTATTTTACAAAGAAATACACAAAAACCAGAATTGAGATCCAAATCTTTAAAATAATAATTTTAATATTTTTATGACGTACGAATGTTGAGCATCTTTGTTTAGAACATGCGTTCTAATTAGATAATACGACATGCTTCTAATTCTCAGTTGTATAGGCATACACATTGCCTCATAGGGGCGTATTCGCTACAGTTGCCATGCTTACTGGCAGTAGAGTTGGCCATTTTATTTTTATTTTGAGTAGTTACCAAATTAAATCTCTGCTGTTTCTTGTGACACACGCGAGATGTTATGGGGTAGTGTATTCTCTTATGCCGACACTATATGGCGGTTAAAATTTATAAATAAATTTATTGTTGCTCATCGATAATACTATTACAACCACTAAAACCACTACAGAACAGAATCCCAAAATACTGTTACAAACTGCGGTGTAGAATGACCCACTGATATTTATTCAATAGAATAGAACAGAATCATTTTTATTCAATATAGATTACAGTACATAATACTTTTAAATAAAAGTAGTTTTACGGATTTTATCGCGTATATTAACTTATTTTACATTCCCGACGTTTCGAGCACTTTACAGCACCCATGGTCACGGGGGGACTGAGGTGTATGACGTCCTAATGTCATAGCTAACCACGGCTACCTCCAAATTAAAAATTATTAATTTTTGTTCCGATCTACGCAGTATGAACTTACAGTATCTTGAAGTCTTGCAGTTGTATGCTTGGGTTGGGATTTAATTTTATTAATTATGGGATCCCAAGCAGATGGTAGCACCCAGCCATCTTCTCTATTGAATAGGATGTTTTTTAAATAATATAAATAAAACAAGTTATTATACGCGATAGAATTCGTAAAAGCAGTTTTATTTAAATGTGTAGTGTTCGCGTAAATATAAGAAATCATTATACATAATACTTATTGAAAAATAGAATAAAACAAATATTCTCTGTCCTGGGAACAACCAGCAAGAAGCCCAGCGGGACTTTTTTAAAGCACAATTTACAATATAATATTTTATATAATTGTTATAAAAACATTTAGAAACAGCATAGTAGCGATCACCTCATTCCTATCCATACCATCAGTCATGCACTCTTTAGTAGTATAATAACCCTTACTAGACAATTTTTACTTATTAAATATTTTAAACATTTTGATAGATAAGGTCTGCATTTTTTCTGGGTCTTTGTTGTAAAAGCATATATATATATATATATATATATATATATATATATATATATATATATATATATATATATATATATATATATATATATATATATATATATTGCCACATGAAGGAATCACCGACTCTTTGAAGTCGAGTAACTGTAAATTAAACAAATATGAGTATTATTATTTATTAGAAAACATAACAGGCAGTTGTACACGACAACTGAGAACCTTATCGTACTATTGATAATAAAAACGCAGTATCTGAGCAAAAATTTCTACAGAAGGAGTGACGTCTTCATCTATTGAGTGTTGCACTCCATATTTGTATGTTTTTACTATGAATTCATTAAATATAAGCTTCATTTTTGCATTATCAAATATTGCAAAATAACACTATCGTCAAACTCGTACATTACAACAGTACAATTAATAATGACAAACAAACCCACAGCCCACAGTGGTTAATGTACAAAATACAAATTATTACTACAAACACAATAACAACATAGATGCGTCTAAAACTATTCACAGTGTAAAAAATGGATTTAAAGCTTCTTCTACTGAGATAACATCATGAGTGGTGAATATAAAGCTATGTCTTTAAAGGCTTATGTCCAATAATGAAGAAACTTGCCTCTAAAGCATAAATGATGTGCGCAATCTTACATTGTTGCTAGACATAATGGGAATTTGATGAGATTTTACGCCCCTTTCCTTAGTTTACATTATAAATTGCCCTGCGCTTAGCCATCCATACTCGAAACAAGAAATAACGAACTTACCTTATCATCCAATTTGATAGAAACGATGTGTGATTTTTCGTATGGCCATTTAATTTCTTACATTCAGACGTCTTATCTAGTCAACTCGCTTTGTATAGCTTCCGAGAGATCGTGAAATGGAATTTCGTAATATGTAATTTTAAAAGGTTTTTAACGGAATATTTAATAACGTCGTGTAGGATTTGTCGTCCCCGTCGCGCCGGTTGTAAATGGCTCTTCTAACAGAGAAATGCTAATTGATCACTTTGTGAATTCCGTTCGCTAAGGACAAAGTTAACATGCGAAGCTTTTTTGCATTCCACCGAATGGACTTGGTTAAGGAAGACTATTCATTGGCTACCTCCACATAATTGTAGAGATGAAAGACTATTTTAATTGGAAACTTTTCGAAATGATGGATTTTATTGGCTTTAAAATAGGCGTTGAAATGTTATTCTTGCGCCCGCAAGTAATTAGTTGCTCGTGTGCGCTGAAGTTCACTTTTTATATTGACTTTTTAGTGGCGCGTAGAGGTATTTGTACGTGGTAGCTTGAGATACGTAAAAAAAAAACTGTTCAGTGGATGACGACTGACGCAGTTATGACTCAGTCGGCAAATTGAGATGTTTTGACAAGTTCATCTTATGCTGGGTGCTAAGTTTCATTCATAATGTGATATTGCGAGGCAACGTACAACGGCGAGTCTCTGAGTTATAGCTAATAACAGTTACATCTTCACCTTGTCTATGAGGGTGTTATAGTCCACTGCTGGACGTGGGCCTTTACCGCAGTAGGAAGTACCTTCCGTAACCTCCGCTCTTGCCAAGTGAATTGGCTATCACGAGACTAGACGCACCTTTGACACTGCGCTTGTACTGCCATCTGTCGGAAATCATGAAATCTTGATCAACTTGGAAAAGGCACGCTGCAGCTATATTATATTTTCAGCACGAGTGGGTCGGCTGTACAGAGGAAGGCTTGCTCCCACAGAACATCAGCGTAATATAGCAGGAATATTTTGACTCTTAATCGAGTAAAGATGAAGGTGTCTATGCGCTACAGCATCCACCAACCATTAGACGACTGTGTGTCCGTTTGTTATTCTGGCATTTCCAATAAATACCCACGGGTCAAAATAAAGTAATGTAGCGGCCACACATTTATTTATAGTGATGTTTTGTACCAGTTTATTGTAATCAACATATATATAATTTACAATCCAATACAGATATTGATCGAGATAAATGACATTTGTTATAATTATGGTTAGCAGGTGATTTATCAATCGCAGTAGTCCACCATTAAAGTCATTCTTTTTATGGGTTTTCTTCCACTATATATCGAATTTCCCGCCAATGTAAAGCTACTCCCGTACTATAAATATAACGACAATTCATTAAAGTAATGGATTATAAGTTAATTTATTCTGCAACTCTAAGACTAAGGAAAGAGAGTAGAAAATGGCAGAAAATTTAAAAGTTTTGTATTAAATGTCATCCTTACCTTTGTGTTGTGATTCCTGCTATATGATAAAAAAAAACTGGCGTTTGAATAAACTAAAAAAAACGCTGAAAAAAATGTTAAATAGAGACGCTATTTATTCTTTTAATTAATACTTTATTCTATGATAATCATAGAGATAGTGGCAAGTTGTATTTTGAACAAAATCACATCCATAAGTCTAATAAATAAAAACTGAACTGGACAAACGCAAAATACAAATTTTAACATAAGTACTGAGGTTTCACATTAAAACAGGTAAGAATGTTCTTCAAATGTCAGACAACTTTGTAGTAAATGCATACCCTTACAGACTGACGTACAAAATATATGTAGGCATATGTGTTAAAGGCAACTTGAACTCGGTAAGAGCAGCTTGAATAAAGCTTTCAAAGGAACAGTTCGCGGTTTCATGCAGCTAACGCTAATATTGGGGTTATAGTGAGTTAGTGAGTTAATCTAACAGTGGAGTATTATGTGCATTTTATAAAGTCAAAAAGTCAAAAATTAGTTTTTCACATTATGTTGCTCAAATATAGCTAAGATAATGATAAGATGCTGCTGCCCATATCCTGATTTGTTTCCCTCTGTCGCCTCTTACGACACCCACAGTTTGATTCTTAATCAAGGAAAAATATTGATGTCTATGGATCTCAGCGTCCACTTGCCATCAATGGGTTGTGTGTTCGCTTGGTACGTTTATTTTATAAACAGTTGCTATTATGTTAATAGGTCAAGGCTATGGCTGTTTTATTTTGTGAACAAATACAATTTGTTTGGTCTACCCCTTTTTTGTTTCGCTCATGATTTGTACTATAGACAATAGTGGGACGTAAACATAATGTAAATTCACTTAAATTTTTTTTTATCAATAGATGCAAATATTTTTAGCTTAAATTTTAAATGTTTTTAGCTATTACTTTTGTGTTTCATAGCCCCTAAGAACCAAGATTGAAATGTTACGTACTACTCATCATCAATATAAAATATGGGTTTATTGCTTTTAAAAGTATAAAATGGAATAAATATTTGTTTGTTAGACGCACTGTTGGACGTGGATTGGGCATAACATACTGAACACCCATAGTTTGTGGGCTTTTTTAACGTTTTACCCGTCCATGTTGTGACCAGGATTAAGAAAGTAATTGTTCGTCAGTTTGAGCAGATAGTAAGAATGAATTATTTTAATGAATAATTTATGCTTCAGCAGTGAAAGGCAGAGACGGCAGGGGATGACTTACACAGAAGTTTATCAAACAACTTGTGATATATTGAAGACTAGCTATTCCCCGCCACATGAGGGTACTTTTATGTGTAATCTGACAATAACGATTAGTATTCAAGCAAAGGTTTTTTTTTTAAATCTTGTGCTATAAATATTTACCACGTTTTTTCGTTGTCATCCGATTCTCAGCTACGATCAAAATTTCAAGTCTAGCTTGTCGGCATGTGCCCGAAATTTGAGCTGCAAGATTCCACCCGGAACGACAGACAAACATGAAAGTGACTTAATAAAAACGTGGTAAAATATACAATTCATTAATTAAACGACACAACGGAATGATATGGGGTAGTAGACAGCAGTGGAATTAATTTATAATAATAATTGTTTTTTTTATAGGATAAGGGTGACAAGTGAGCACACAGTCCACCTGATGGTAAGTGGTTGCTGCGACCCATGGATATCTACATATATCTTCGTTTGCGAATCAAAATGCGGATGCGTTGTCACCCGTGAGGACTAAGATGGAATGCCTTCTTTCCAGTAAAAAGGGTCTCTGGTTCTCTACACTCACCATACAAAATACGGCAGCATTAAGCTGTTATTTTACCTTGGTATTCTGTGAGAGTGTGGTCCTTCCCCGTTCGAGCCGACCTATTCGTGCTACAACTATACAATTAATATAGCTGCAGCATGAATCTACCGCGTTCAGTACACTATAACATGTAATTTCTTTCTAATTAATATTTAAATCGCTGACGCTCCACTTATGATCGTCGCATTACCCGATGCGGTAGCGAGGCGAAGGCGCTCGTAAAAACCTGCATTTACAAGGCAAATATAGATTTGCGGACTCCATCTTTTTTATACCCTTTCCACCCATTCTCACATGCGCAGGAGTGAAATATGGCGTTTTAAACGTAAGTTGGCGTGTTTTTGCCGTGCCTGTGTACTGTTTTTTCTAAATATACAATATTCAATTATGACCTCAAGTTGGTTTAAGTGAATGTTTAGACTCGATTGTAATGCCTTAATAGCCTAACGTCTATAGACTTTTGATTTATGCGCTTTGTGTTAGACATTAGAATTGATATTAATTTAAATTTACAAAACCGACGTTTTAATGTGACAGAGCTTGATATCTGAGTTTGGGATAATTGCCAATTTTGAAATAATTTTAATGTGTAGTGCGATTGATTGCATTTTGTCTTTTCATTTTCAAAAGGTAAAATAAAGTAGGTTAGGGTGTCACCAATCGATCGATCATAGATCGGTGTGGATCGATTGGTGTCTTAACTTTAGCTGAGCGACGGATACTGATTGATAAAACGTTGTTCAATCATCGAACGACGTCGATCGACAATCTTTCAAAATGTATTCAGCAGAGGGTTCTAGAATAATCGAGCAACTATCGATCGACTTCTAAAAACTATAGATCGACGTCGACTAATCCATTCCACTATCGATCGAGTATAATTATTAATAAAATAAATAGTAATATTAATTAATTTTCATTGAAAGGCGGCTGTGCATGCCTCGCATATAATTATGGTCTCATATTTTCGTTTGTTTTCTTTTTAATTATACTGTGTTTCATCCCAGATTCTTATTATTTACAGCTATAGTTTTTATTGTTTTTAAATATTGAATGAAGTTTAAGGGAACCCGAAGTAATCTATGGAATCATGGCTCCTCCAGTTTTACACTATTTTGGGAGCCTATGGATTCAATCAAACATTTATTGTAATATTTTATGACAAAATAAAGTTTTTGATTTTTTTTAAATAGTATCGAATTTTTAGTTTGCATGTATGATATTGTCAGCAGGTTTTCTTTGCCTTATGCTATCTTTGCACTTATTGTCTATGAATCTCTTTAAAGTAAATTTCGTGAATATTGGACAAGGCAGAAAAAAGAAATGACTTGCAATAGATGGAGGTAGTAACCAAATATTGAAAATTCTAGATTATGATGGCTCTATAATTCGATAATAACTAACTTTATAATGGGTTTAAATAAATTAAATTGCATATCTGCGACTCTGTATGCTCTCTTCATTGGGAAATAAATAGGGACGCATTGTTATGTAGACAGCGACAGATAAGAAATAAATTTACAAATGG
This sequence comes from Parnassius glacialis, assembly GCA_033319125.1. Taxonomy (NCBI): domain Eukaryota; kingdom Metazoa; phylum Arthropoda; class Insecta; order Lepidoptera; family Papilionidae; genus Parnassius; species Parnassius glacialis. The sequence goes on from JAVANC010000010.1 coordinate 45,572,784, forward strand.
AATATTTTATACAATTATGCTTGTTATACCTTTGTACCTTAAAGTGTTAATTTAAGTTTAGCCTTATATTTTTTTAAATGTATATAAATACACAAACTACAAGCAGCCGTAGTAGGCTTAGTGAATTATATATCTCATCAATCGTTCATAAGAGTAGGTACCTACTAATTGATCTACCATATCGTGATAAATGAGTTTTATATATTATCGACTCTATAAAAATAATTAGCGGACGTTAAAACGAACAAGTCGTAAATTCTAATTTACGCTTAACAAACCCGTTTCGCGAGTTTCGTACTTATGTGCTTCTGCCGTTGAGCCCTCTAACACTTTATGAATTCTAATAGATAGTTTTTACCCGCGGCGTTGTTTGATTTAATGACCTATGAATCATATAAATATGTATGAACTTTTGTTTGCGGTGTACTTGTATTTCACAGTGATGCTGTTTCGTATTAAAATCTGTAATAATTTTCGTTTTCTGTCAACACGTTTGAATTATTGCGTATTTGAAACTGGTTGTTTTTTTTTTGAAGAGATATGGCAATTTAAGGAGTGGACATGCTCAAAGCATATACCTTAAATTATGTCAACATTCCGTTGTTTTAAACGTGATAGTGCGCAAATAACCCCGCAAAAACTCTCTCCTACAAGTGGTAAAATAAAAAAAAATATCATAACCGACTTCAGTATAAATAATACGAGACATCATCAATGTAGTCGAAGTCAATTAAATACGCATTATTAAAGATAACTCAAAAACTACTGGTCAGATCCTGATCAAATATATATGGGACCACATGAAAAGCACCAGCTTTCAAATAAAAAAAGAATCATCGAAATCGGTTCACATCAAAATAGAAAAAAGTGTGTGCAGTTCACACGCTGCAGAAGGGAAACCTTCAGAAAAGGAGACCGAGATAATAGGAAGCACCGTATATTGTATTCTGTGACATTCTCCCGCGGGCTAAATCATATAGATATAAATGTCGCGTAAATATAATGATTTCTTATATTTACGCGAACACTACACATTTAAATAAAACTAATTTTACGGATTTTATCGCGTATATTAACTTATTTTATATTCCCGACGTTTCGAGTACTTTACAGCACCCATGTTCGCGCGGTGGGGTGGGGGGGGGGGGGGACTGAGATGTATGACGTCCCAATGTCATAATTAATCACGGCTAACTCCAGATTAAAAATTATTAATTTTTGTACCGATCTACACAGTATGAACTTACAGTATCTTGAAGTCTTGCAGTTGTATGCTTGGGTTGGGATTTAATTTTATTAATTATGGGATCCCAAGCAGATGGTAGCACCCAGTCATCTTCTCTATTAGAATCAGGATATTTTGCGACTCATCCTTGGAAGGAATCGGTCTTCTATAGCGAGGATTTGTGGTCCTGAACGTGTTCACAGACTGCAGACCGGAGGTAGTCGTGGTTAACTATGACATTGGGACGTCATACACCTCAGCCCCCCCCCCCCCTCCCCGTGACCATGGGTGCTGTAAAGTGCTCGAAACGTCGGGAATATAAAATAAGTTAATATACGCGATAAAATCCGTAAAATTAGTTTTATTTAAAGATATAGATGTATATGTTTGTCACTTTTTAATGTCGGTTTTTAGTTAAATTGAGTTTCAAATCACAACGATTCTAAAGACGTTCTCACTTCAAAAAAAAAAACTAAATGAAAGAAATGATTTATATAAAATACTTTTACAAAGAAAAAGAAGTAGGTATTAAAGATATATTAAAAAGTTTCATATAATAAAAAGACTTTGCTTATAGATGTATGAGCTTTTAACATTTCTGAAGCTTCACGTGCAAAAACTGGTGACAAATTTAATGAACATATAACTTAACTCTGGTTGTCTATAAACGTTTTGGAACATACCTTGATCCCACGCCAGAGTAATCTATATTCATTGCTGCATAATCTAAGGTCTACTCTCCAGTGACAATGTTGGTGTACCATTTTAAATACCACAAAGCAATTACTTCGCATAAATGTCCGCGCCGACATTATATCGAAACCGAAAGGTCTGATCGCCGTGTAAAAAAACTTTCTCGAAAATCTTGATAAAAGGTGCGTGGGGCGGCGACAGCGTTGCTTAAACAAATAAAAAAGATAAATCCGAATCAAATCTCGTGCCAAGCGTAAAGTGGGACCACGTCGAGATGGTTCTGCACTCTGTTAGGTTAGAAAATAGAAAAGAAAATAAGAAAGAAAAAAATAAGTTTATTTAGTAACACATTTTAGAAGTTTGCTAACCATAATAACATATAAGATAAATGGTTACTAAAAAGGTACACAACCCAGCATAGTCTTGGTACTAACAAAGTACTTCGACACTGATCTTCTGTGGGTGCCAATAAAATTTAACAAAAACAAAACTTAACAATATTCATTATTATACAATGTTAAGTCAATATGCACATACAGTATATTTAAACCATATATACGATTACACTACGACATACATAAGTACTTATAATAAATTAATATAATAAAAATAGCAATTACTTAAATAAAATTAAAAAGAAACGAATAAACAGAATAGAAAAGTATGTAAGTAAGGTTAGGTTACCGTTAGGTGTCTGTTATTTCAAGTATTTAGTACCTTCCATTAACGTTAAGTCTTAAAAAGTCGACTGCTGAACGTAGGCCTCTCCCATAATTGAGTCGTAGGGATTTTGCCATAGGTGCCACGTTTAGCAAGTGGGTTTGCAACTCACAGCATTTATTTTTTGATTTGTTATCAAAAAGATGATGCTGCCCATCTTTTCTTTTAATTTCCCTCTGTCGCCTCTTACGTCACCCACGGGATGGTATGGGGTAGTGAATATTCTTGCACCGCCACTACATGGTCTAAATTAATGAAGCACCTACCTAAGTACTATTACAAGTATATGTGAAACTAGTGATACCCGCTTGCTTCTCTGGGCGCACGATAATAGACGATAATAACAGAGCGTTTTTTTTATAGGGCTGCTAGTGTTTTTAGTGAGAGTCTACATTGCGAAATGAGTAACTATACTAAATTTCAAGTCAATCAGGTGTGTAGTTTTAGAGATATCGTGATGAGTCAGTCAGTCAGTGGTATTTCGCTTATATATTTTTTTTCTGTTTTAAAAACGTTACCCCCACACTAGGACTTTCTCCTGTGTCGTGGAGGCAGTTTACAAACATAAATTGCACGAGGACAAACATCCAGACCTGGAACAAATATTTGTGGGCCATACGAATACTTCGGTCACGGCGACCAGTCTCAACGGAGACTAGCGATCTGCTCAGGACAGAATTCTAGGGTATGAGTGTGAGCACACACTCTCATAGTCTCATGGGACGGTAAACCGACACGACTCGACAAAGATGTGGTGCAGGGCCTACGGTTTCGTATTATTTCCAAGGCACGAAGATAAAACACCGCCAACTTCCTGAATCCGGACCACTCCTGAGAATTTCCCAACAGAAACATCCAATAATCGATTTTGACCCCATTCTGGATTCGAGCCCCGGACCACATAATCGTTAGACTAAAGCGGCAGTCCAAATGTGCATATAATTTAACGCTGTGTGCTTTTAATATTATAATACGCATCGAATCTGTACCCACTGATTCGTTTGCCCAGAACCAAGAGTGCATTTCTTAAAAGAGGTGCCATAACATCTTTAATGAAATAAAATCAATTTGGTTCATTCCTTGACAGCAGCAGGGAAAAAAATAAAGATGACTGAATGTTAAAAGTTAAAGTAAAGTTGCAGCCTATTTACGTCCCACTGCTGGGCACAGGCCTCCTCTAATTTTTGAGAGGGTTTTAGGGCAAGAAAATGTCCGCCGTGCTGCCCCAATGCGTGTTGGCGAACTTCACATGTTTTCGAAATATTTTTTGTCTTATTTCTCAGACATGCAGGTTTCCTCACGATGTTTTCCTTCACCGCCGAGCACGTGGTAAATCAGCACTTAAAATTGCAATTAACAATTTCATTGGTGCCGGCGGCGATCAAACCCGATTTGCTCGAGTACTGTGAAGCTTACAGCGAGCGTTAAACCATCTGAGCTACCACGGCTCCCTACTGAATGGTAGCTACTAAATAAGTTTACTTTACTTTATTTTACATACTGTTTAATCGAATCTTTACTCACGGAACCCTAAAAATGTACGTAATAAAAAACAAGCAGAGGTGTCGTTCGGGCCTTGTCGTGTTATCTTAGTTATGAACGGCGATCAATCAACGCTACGTTCGGAAATTAAAATTTAAAACAATAAACGTTGACCGTTGCTCCAACTGATTTGTATGACACGTGCCTTATACTTTTATAGCTAAGGCTCAATTTATTAATACTGATAAAATGATATTTTTTTTTATTATTTTGCTGAGTTACACTTTCATAAAATTATTTAATTAATAAAACGATATTTTTAAATTTAGGTAATTCTTGTTGTTCTTATTTTAAAAAAAAAAATTATGTAAGTCTGCCGGCAACTGTTTGGATTTTTTTTAAAATGTAGAGGTTTGATAAATTATAGTATGTATTTAATTTTTAATACTCTTGACTGAAATTTTCTTACATGGTATAGCCACGCTGCAGCTATTTTATAACTCTACCACGAATAGGTAGGACCTCGCTTTCACAGATTACCAGCATCAAATTCTGAGTATTGTGGCATCAAGTGGACTGTGTGTTCGTTTGTGGTACCTTTATTACATAAATATACGTCTCAACAGACGTTATTTTAATACCAACCTGCGAAGTGCTAATTCTACTGAAGAGTTTTTGTAGAATTAGCACTTCGCAGCTAATAAGCTGATCTTCTATCAGTAAGGAAACTAAACATTGTTCGCAGCTAATCTTCTAAAGCTAATCTTCTATCAGTTAGGAAACTATACATATTGGGACATTGTGATTATAATGCACAAATCTCGTCCCTTTGATGATAAATTGCTAACCAGGAGAAGAAAGTATAAAGTTGCCTTAGTTCCCACAGTAAAATCATACTTTGCAAGACGGCAGTACTATATGCAGTCTGCTTCAATCTACAATAAAATAAATAAGTATCTTGTTTATTTTATTGTATAAGGCATCATAATTTATGTAAGTACAATTAATGTTTCGATGCTGAAACATTAATGCACTTACATAAATTATGATTATAATTAAATATTACATTAATAAAAATAAATAAATAATATCCGAATCGTGTTTTGCTTTTGTGTCATTACTTGGGGAAGGCCTATGTTCAGCAGTGTAAGAATATCCACTCCCCCCCCCCCCCCCCCCTCACCCCATGACTATACGGCGCAGGCAATGTTCAGCAGCGGCTTTTTAGGCTGTAATGGATGGAATGGATGAGGCTTATATTTTAATAATTTGTCATTTTCGCGCTAAAATACAATCATATTGTTATAGCAGTGAAATACTCCGCGATGTTAAGTGGTAACGTTGCAATTAAAAATTACGTGTGTCGGCGTTAAGGATTGCAAATATTTGCTCACACCAGTGTAGGGGTGTCATATTGTAAATTATTTTAAAAACGTAAAATTACGGGCTTTATTCATCTCACTAGTTCAAAGTTCATATACTTTATTAAACAAAGTTTGTCTAAAAAGTGTTATTATAATATGTATTAAGAAATTTATGGATGATAATGACCCTTGGAAATGATGTGATCGTTACCAAGTCATTAATAATTTTTCTTGTGTTGTTAATTGTGTAACATATATGATTGCAAGCTATTTTTTAAACAATATTCCGCTGAGTTTCTTGCTGGTTCTTCTTAAGACAGAGGTATTTTCCGAACCAGTGGTAATTTAAACATAAGAATGACTTTCAATAAGTATTATTGATAACCTATATTTATTAAAAAGTTTCAGTTTCTGTTTCTGTTACTACGTAGCACAGGTCTCCTCTTTTTTTGACAGGGTTATAGAGCAATTTGTCCGTCGTGCTACTCCAGTGCGTTTGGCGCACTTCACATAACCTCGAAACATTTAATTACTCGGTTATGCACGTTTTCTCACGATGTTTTTCTTCACCATCGAGCACACGGTAAATCAGCACTTAAAATTGCAGTTAACAATTTTGTTGGCTTCGGTGGCGATAAAAACCAAATTGTTCGCACACTGTGAAATTTGCAGCGAGCGCTTAAACCCTGAACTACCTACCACAGCTCTTTGAAAACACAAAAACTGGTCTATTGACATAGTTTACAAAATATTTTTTACTGATTGTAGAGTGATATTATTTAAATACTAGCTGTTCCCCGCGACTTCGCCCGCGTGTAATTTAGGGTTTTCATTTTTTTCGAGGAACCCTAATTACTGTTCTAAAATAAAAGCAGCCTAAGTTACTCCTTACGACATCAGCTATCTGTCAGTGAAAGTCCCGTCAAAATCGGTCCAGCCGTTTCGGGGATTAGCCGGAACAAAAAGACAGACAAACAAAAATTTAAAAAAGTGTATTTTCATTATAATTACCGTTTATACTTTCACATGCATTTAGTAAAACGCTGTAATTTTGACATTACAAACAGACACTTCAGTTTTATTTATTTGTATAGATATTCTTATTTAGTCATTTAAAGTTTCAGCACAAAAGAGCCAAATTGTGAGAGAAATTCGTTATCTCTCCTTTAAATTAGGTACCCATCAATATTGTAAAGTTGCAACTTATATATGACGAGGCTATAGCAATCGATTAATGGTGAAACATTCGTCCAAGATCACTGAACCCTTATTTCATAGAAAACTGGTACTGCTTACCAATGTGAGGTTATCGAATCTGGACTAACCAAGTTGCTTGTCTATCTTAGTATAGACCAATCATCCAAGAAATTAATGTAAACACCTACCCCAGATTATGGTATATTGCCAGCACATATAAAAACATTGTCAAGAGTCAATGTAAAATAAAACTTAAGATTTTTGTGCATCATTTTTGAAAAATAGTTTAATTTATATTTCGTACCGATAGAAAACAGAAACAGAAAACTTTTTTATTTTTACAATTCACCACTGGTTCGAAAAAAACCTCTGTCCTGGGAAGAACCAGCAAGAAACCTAGCGTCGTGCTGTTGTTTTTTTCAAATAAATAATAACTTGCAATAATATATGTTACACAATTCACAACACAAAACAAATCAGAAATAGTTTCGGTGAGATCACCTCATTCCCAGAGTTTATTATCATCCATATATTTATTAATATTATAACAAGCCTTTTTAGACAAACTTTGTTTAATAAATATTTTGAAATTTGAGGAGGTCAAATGTTTTGTACTAGCAACCCTACATTGTCCAAGTAATCAAAGGATCATCATGGTTAATTACTTAATCACTGAAAGAAACATTATTTTCATTATGTATTTGCACATTTGAAACGTCTATATGCGTATATGAGTCTTTTTCTGTTCTTTTATTAAATTATAATGAGGATGATAAACGAGCTCACAGTCCGACTAATGGTAAGTAAATGCATTGGCCTATAGAAATTTACATCTACCCTCGATTAAGAATCAAAATGCAGATACGTTATCACCGTTGAGGACATAGATGAAATGCCTCGTTGCCAGTGTAAAGGGTCCATACGAAACACAGCAGCATCAAGCTGCTATTTGACGCAGGTATTCTGTAACAACGTGCTCCTTCCCTGGTAATGACGACACATTCATGCCACTACAATAATAAAGCTCCAGCGTGGCTCTGTCACTTAAAAGATATATACTGTTTCTTCTATTTCTTCTTTGAAAACGTTACTACAAAACTAGTATTTCCTCCTGTATCGTTTTGCACACATAAATTTCACACGGACAAATATCCAGACCAGGTATAATTATTTGTAGGCCATATAAATATTTGTTCCATGCGGAAGTCGAACCCACGGACCTTAACCCTGAAACTCATTACTAAGCTATTGCGCCACATAATCATCAAATATATCAATGTAAAGTTCTTCACTACACTACTGCGGCGGGCTCTTCATTACTCCATTAACCTCGCGATAAGCGTGAGATGTTTAACAGTAAGAAGTTTATTGGTTGTAAGTTTACGGTTTTACTTTATAACTCATAAAAATATTGAAACTATCTTGCGTTATTACAGTATGACACTAAGCTTCTAATGTTGCACACCAGATGGTGCTCTTGTCCCTTGCTAATCTACTGAATAGCGTTATATGCCTTAATATATTGCCTCATAGGCATCGTAAGAGGTGACTAATATAAATAAGAAGCAGTCTTCATAATAACATTTTTACGTGGTAGAGCCATGCTGCAGCTATATTACTTGTATAGTTATAGCACGAATGGGTCAGCTCGACCGGAGAAGGACCACACTCTCATAGAATACCAGCGTAAAATAGCAGCTTAACGCTGCTGTGTTTCGTATGGTGAGTGTAGAGAACCGGATACCCTTTTTTACTGGAAACGAGGCATTGCATCTTAGTCCTCACGGGTGACAACGCATCTGCATTTTGATTTGTAATCGAGGATAGATGTAGATGTCCATGGGCCGCAGCAACCACTTACCACCAGATGGACTGTGTGCTCATTTGTCACCCTTATTCTATAAAAAAAATGTAAAATATTTGTGGATAAAAACTACTTTTAAAACTCCATTAGTTCAAAATAGTCGTCAAGCTTGAAAGTATACTGAATTTAAATTTAATATATTATCATATAAAAATTAATATTTGTTTGATCGTATTTTATGCGCCATACAGTTCATCAGGTTGTAGTTAAACTTGGTGCACTTCCGCGAAGGTTATAGGCGTAGTACAATTAACTTACAGTAGATGGCGCGCGTATCGTACTCCCAAATTTATTTGAAAGTTATATAACATTCAGCTTCAATTAATGTATTATCATTACTTATTAACTAATATAACTCCTTCAGATTACAACTATATTACCACAATTATTTCTTCTGTGGATGTAACACGCCGGGTACCAGCTGGTGTTATATGAAAATCTAGATATCCACATAGAACATGAATACGACCGTCGCAATAAATCATGTGCATAGTCTGAAAATAAACAAAATTCACGACAAACTGGTAATAGCGAAGCTCCTCCTGTGTAATATTTCTTTTCTCTTTAAACGCCTGTTTAAGTCAAGGAGTCTGGCTTTGATTAATAATAATAAGTGCCCTCCGATAGTGCATCGATCCGCATCATTTGTCACGGTTACATAAACCCAGGGATAAACCGAGGCATTATTCATTTATAAGTCTAAGCGGGTGTTATCTTTCGAAAATTGTTTTCAACGTATTATTATGTTTCATGCGTGCGGTGTTGCCATTTGTTACAAGTTTAAGTGTGCTTTTATGGGAAAAAAAGGTATTCAACAATGTGGTAGATGAAATAAAAGGTATGACAGCGTTTTATTATACGTGTCTCATCGCTGTCATTTATTATCAAAAAGTTCTACGCAGAAATATAAAATTTTCTGCAAAACTTTAAAAAAAAATACAACACATTTGTAATTTGTTTTATTATTTCTGAACTTTTTACAAGGTGGTAGGTACTCTATTTGCCTAGGAGTCCGTTTTGATAGGTACTACTCACTTAATTTATTTCTACCGTGAATCAGCAATGAGAACTTACGGTGTTTCGGTTTCAAGGGTATAAGAGAGACAATATAATTACGAAGTGTATCTTCTTTAACCTTCTTTGTTTGAAGTAGATCACAATTGCTCGTGGACAGTATAAGCCACTTACCATCAGATAGATTGCAGGTTCGTTTGTCAATTCAGATTTACAAAAAAAAAAAGAATCGAGGAGTTTTTTTTTTTTATAGGATAAGGGTGACAAACGAGCACACAGTCCACCTGATGGTAAGTGGTTGCTGCGGCCCATGGACATCTACATCTATCCTCTATTACAATTCAAAATGTAGATGCGTTGTCACCCGTGAGGACTAAGATGGAATGCCTCATTTCCAGTAAAAAGGGCTTCCGGCCACCTGCACTCACCAAGCGAAACGCAGAGGTGAACCTCTACTTCACGCTGGTTTTCTGTGAGGTCGTGGTACCACCCCGGTTCGAGCCGGCCCATCCGTGCGACAGCAAAAGCTGCCGCGTGGCTCTACCACTGTTAAAAGACTTCTTTGTTTAAAGACATAATTAATGCATTTTAAGCGGTGAAGTTTTTATATTATTGTAGTATAATTTACTTTTTATTTAGTATTATTTACGTGGTAGAGCCATGCTGCAGCTAAATTAATAGTATAGTTGTAGCACGAATGGATCGGATCGACCGGGTAAGGACCACGCTCTCACAGAATACCCTTTTTACTGGAAAGGAGGCATTCCATCTCAGTTCTCATGGGAGGCGGCGCATCTGCATTTTGATTCTTAATTGAGGATAAATGTCTATGGGCCACAGCGTCCACTTACCATCAGGTGGACTGTGTGCACGTTTGTCACCCTTATTCTATAAAAAAAATTGCTTCCACGAGAATTATTAATACCAAGATAGTGAAAATGCAACCGATTTGTTCGTTCATTCCTTTACTGTTGATTACTCTAGTTTACTCTTAGGTTTATACTGCATACCGGACGATTCAATTTGTTAAACAGTGGTTTTTAATCGTTTCTGATAGAGGAAATATCTATTTTGAATTTGTAACCAATATCTTGCTACTTAATGTATCGTTTCTGTGTTTGCACGAAGATAAACAAGCAATTAACTATTTAAGACTGGCTCACGTTGGTGCGAATGGAAATCGTTTAAAAGAGAGAAGTACGCGTAATTGGTTTGATAAATTTAAATAATAACATTTATGTTAATGCCGATTAATAAAAGTAGTGCCGTGATAGTTGAGAGGCTAAGAGTTCGTCGTATTTTTAGGGTTCCGTACCTCAAAAGGAAAAAACGGAACCCTTATAGGTTTACTTTGTTGTCCGTCTGTCTGTCTGTCAAGACCCTTTTTCTCAGGAACGCGTGGAGGTATCAAGCTGAAATTTCATATCAAATACACATGTCTACTGTCCCTTGAAGCTGTGAAAAAATCAAACTTCTAAGCCAACGCAATCAAAAAATATAGCGGTTTATGCCGCAAATTTTCGATATTCGCAAGGGAATCAAAACTTACAGGGTACTTGGGGTGAACTCAGAATCATAAAATTTAGTACGAAACAACGTATTATAGCACAGATGAGAGGTGAAGTTATATTTATATTATTAAAGTATAATTTACTTTTTATTTAGTATTATTTACGCGGTAGAGCCACGCGGTAGCTTTTGCTGTCGCACGGATAGGCCGGCCCGAACCGGCGTGGTACCACGACCTCACAGAAAACCAGCGTGAAGTAGAAGTTTACCTCTGCGTTTCGCTTGGTGAGTGCAGGTGACACGAGGGCCTTTTTATTGGAAATGAGGCATTCCATGTTAGTCCTCACGGGTGACAACGCATCTACATTTTGATTTGTAATAGAGGATAGATGTAGATGTCTATGGGCCGCAGCACCCACTTACCATCTGGTGGACTGTGTGCTCGTTTATCACCCTTATCCTATAAAAAAAAACAGATAAAGGAAAAATTGCGAAAAGCGTAAATTTTTAGTTACATCATATGATAAAAATATTTTTAATAATTTTAAACTTATATACCTACGGATTTGTTTGGAACCCTCGGTGCACGAGTCCGACTCGCATTTGGTGGTTTTTTTTTAAATAAAATGAATGTGACAATGAAACTGATGGTAAGTGGCTACCGCAGCCGGCTATACGAGTAGATAAAGAAGGTTGCAGATGCGTTGTCATTACTAAGGAATACCTTACAGCCTATAGAACTAGCTATTCCCCGCGACTGCGCTCGCGTGTAATTTAGGGTTTTAATTATATTGCTCGGAGCCCTAATTCGTTTTCTCAAATATAACTAGCTTAAATTACTCCTTGGAACATCAGCTATCTGCCAGTGAAAGTCCCGTCGGAATCGGTCCAGCCGTTTCGAAGATTAGCCGGAACAAACAGACAGATAATTTTTTTTAAAATTGTGTTTTTGTTATAAGTACCGTATATACATTCATATGCATTTAGTAAAAAGCTGTTATTTTAACATTACAAACAGACACTTCAGTTTTATTTATTTGTATAGATAAGGGTGACAAACGAGCACACAGTCCACCTGACGGTAAGTGGAAGCTGTGGCTCTTAGACATCTACATTTATCCTCAATTAAGAATCAAAATGCAGACGCGTTGTCACCCGTGAGGACTAAGATATTTTCCAGTAAAAAGGGTCTCCGTTTCTCTACACTCACCATACGAAACACAGCAGTGTTAAGCTTCTATTTTACGCTGATATTCTGTGAGAGCGTTGTCGTAGCTGCAGCACGGCTCTACCACATACAATTTTATATAAATGTATTAGAAAATTTCAAAGTTTTCTTTAAAAAATATTAATTTATTACAGGTATGTCTGCACCTTTTTACATCTTAAAATGAAGAAAAAAAAATCAAATCAAATAGAACTAAAAGTAAGAGTTAGCAAAAGTTTTTCTTGCCCTTAAACCCTTTCAGAAATGAGAGGAGGCCTGTGCCCAGCAGTGGGACGTACATAGACTGTAACTTTCCTTTACAGAGTAGTATGTTTCAATACTAGGCACTCAAACGGAATTGAGTTTTGTATCTCGCTCATAGAAAACATCACATACATAAACTACAAGCAAACGTCAATTACAGTATCATGCCTATGAACAGAAAATAATTAGTAATTATTTAACCTCCGCGTATTAGACTGAGCGGTAGAGAATAAACAGTATTACGTAGACGCGATGTATCTAGGCAACCTTATAATTTAGTGCCTAACAACCTCTTTCCTCTCTGATGTTTAATTGAAACAGACCGCTTTGTTGGTCATAACTTCGTTACGCTGCGGACTACTTGTCATCGCTGTTATTATGGTTGTACTACATACAATATTCAAATACAATACCTCCGTTGCTAAGGCTCGCCTTAAGAAATCTGAAAGTAACGTCTTCTGCAGTTGCTTTAAAGTTGAAAATCGACTGTAGTTTCACTCCACCAATCGCAAATGCACTCGGCACGAGGGAGTGTGCGGTGATGGAATGTATTAGATATTGTTATTTATGTAGATGAGGGGTTGATAAAATCTTTACAGGTGCAAATGAGTTCTTTAGTTATTACAGAGTATTGTAAATATCAGAGTGGAATCTGTTTTATTCTCATTGTCTTATTTTATTCATTTGGAATAACTTAAATTTGTTAAGAGTTACGACAGATATTTGTCTATGGATTTCTTACGACACTTTTTTAATGATAGAAGTTTTTTATTTATATTTTATATATATTTGGTGGTTATATTCACAGGTAGTTCATCTAGTTTTTACACAAATATATTTTATTGATTTGTTTAAAATGATAAGTTATATCTATAAAGTAAGATACTTTATAAATGATGAACGAAAAAAAAAATTTGTTGAAGACAGATAATTTTTTTTATGTGCATGTAAATATTTTAGGTTTGTTTTAGAAAATGTTGTTTCTAAGTTTGCTTGCATTATTAATATTTGTACTATGAATTGCAAATATTATAATGGTGATAATGTCTTTCAATTTAAAACTTTATCATTTTGTTTTCTTTGATTTTTATATCTGCATTAATAAGTAATATGATAAAATTAGAGCAAAGTTTTATGATGACCTCCAACAGATGGTAGAGCCATGCTGCAACTATATTATGGTTGTAGCACGAATGGGTTGGCTCGACCGGGGAAGGACCACGCTCTCACAGAACACCAGCGTAAAATAACAGCTTAACACTGCTGTATTTCGTATGGTGAGTGTAGAGAACCGGAGACCCTTTTTACTGGAAACGAGGCATTCCATCTTAGTCCTCACGGGTGACAACGCATCTGCATTTTGATTCGTAACACTAGATAGATGTAGATCTCTATGGGCCACAGCAACCACTTACCATCAGGTAGACTGTGTGCTCAATTGTCACCCTTATCCTATAAAAAAACACAAGGGAATATTTATATATGCAGCCTTATAATAAATCAATTTATATGATCTGAATGTGATTATTATCAAGAGTGATTATTATAGTATATTTATATGGTGTCAGTTAGACAAACTAAATACCCATAGATTGACTGGTATAAAGTATTTATGACGTTTATAAAATCCCCTAAGGCGTTAATCCCATCGTCAAATTATATATTTTATGGTAAAACATTGATAGTTTAAATAAAATAACGATTTATCTATAATAACTTTATATAACTACTCAAATAGGCTTTAAGGAACGTACAAAATGTTTACATACCTGTGATGAGCAGAAACATCAGCAATCCTAGTGCGAATCTTCTGGTTACCAGCGTGCAAATCCGGATATCAAAAGTGGTAATTATTGGAAATGTTATTTGGCATAAGCCTATATGGATTTCAATTCATAACGTTTAAAAAATGTTATTGTTCACGTTTATGAATAAAACAGTAGTTTTTAATTCTCTTTTAAATTTTCAGTTAATTATGGAACAAGTTATTTTAATTTGAGATCGTTGTTTAAAACACAACAAGTTATTTTAAAATTAGCGAAAAAGCTACCACATAACTTTACGAAACAATACGTGACGACATTGCAGACAAATTAAAATATTATTTTTGTGCATTCATGCAAAATATTTTTGAATTTGTGCACCAAAATACTCTTATCACTGGTACTTTGTGAACGCTTGTTAAACCTGGTAGTACCATCAGTCATAATGCGCAGGCGTGGCCGCAAGCAAGCATCTATCTCGGTTATGATCTCATGCGGCTAACTACTATTTAGATACGCTTCTGTTGCATGTTGATCTTTGTGCAAATTTCTTAGCAGTCATAATATAAAGATAACTTGTATGTGCTGAGAAATTTGGTATTGTTTCATTTGTTCTATCTACGGTCACGAAGATAATCTTTGATATCTGTTCCGTCAAATTGGTATTAACTCAAAGAATTATATTTCATTTATGAATAAAACATTTAATTTATATCCATGGATAACCTAAAAAGTAGAAAGATCAGAATAAAATGTGCATGCATATAATAAGCAGAATAAATATAAAAATGATAATATTGACATTGGCTATAAACGTAAACTGGATTTTTGAATGTGTGTAGGTATTAATTTCTCTAGATTATAACTATCATCCAAATTCACATGCGTCGTCGACTAAGATCGAATGTCTCTTTTCCAGTAAAATGGATCTCCGGTTCTCTACACTCACCATACGAAACACAGCAGTGTCAAGCTGCCATTTTACGCTGGTATTCTGTGAGAGCGTGGTCCTTCCCCGGTTGAGCCAACCCGTTCGTGCTACAACTATACTACTAATATAACTGCAGCATAGGTCTATCATGTTTGAAACTACTATATATATATATATATATATATATATATATATATATATTCTTTTTTATTTTTTTTTCTTAATAAGCAATAAGTTACTCGGCAAATTCTTATTGATTTAGACAAAATTAATAAAGTTTATGGTTACAGCCTAAATCCATCCAATTGCTGGGCACAAGCTTTCTCTCATTGTTATGTGTTAGAGAAGGGAAGGTTCCAATGTGTACTGGTAGACCACACGTGTTCTCGAAACATTCTTAATTTTTTTAGACATGCCTGATTCCCCACAATGATTTCCTTCAGCTTCGAGGACGTAGGAAAATCATTATAGAAAATATTACTATGATATTATTTCCAAAACGAGTTAACAGAAACGCTTAAGTCCGAAAGAAAACAATTTGGTTACTACATACTGACAAGGACTAGGTGTCACTAATATGCTTATATAATTGTCATCGAAAACAGAGCATTGTCAAAAACCATACGACGAAATAATATAACGTACCAGCTTGGTTGCGGAAACCAGAAACGAACACGGGATAAACGCTCAAAGCCTACTTTGTAGATAAAATGTCATCAACCATGTTAGATTTTGATTTATCTTCCCAATAATCGTAGTACAGGTATGGGGCGGTTAGAGCCTAAGGGTCAACAAATCGAATTAACCTCGCTTTTAGATATTGGATAAAACGTGTTTCATTAGATGGACACAATTGAGGAAATGTACTCGATATGCTGACCACTTATTGAAATAATTGAAGTTGCTGAAGTTAAGACTTGTACAAAGGCTAACGATTAAGTTGTACAAAAATAAGACTACGAAAACAACTACAGAAAAAGTTAAATATATTCCAATTACCATACTATACAATAGCAACTCAATACTGCTGTGTTTCGTATGGTGAGTGTAGAGAACCCGACTGCCTTTTTACTGGTAACGAAGGTATTCTATTTTAGCCGTCAAGAGTGACAACGAACCTATATTTTGGTTTTTATCGGGGATATAGTATGCAGGTTTCTGTGTGCTACATCATTCATTTACTATCGTGTGGATTGTGTGCTCGTTTTTCACCTATATTCTTAAAAAAAATGTTTTCTTGCAATATTGCAGTTGGTTTAGTCGTATGATGGTTGTGAAAACGAATCTATCAACTCAGCCTTAACTTTTGATGTGCACAAAATTTGCTAAACGTAAAGTGCTAAAAATTAGCTAGAAATAAAAGGAACTTTTATAAACGTAACGACATCCATTTATTTTAGGTTAGTCAAATTTTAAGTTAGTTTTAGATAGCTTCACTTGAAACATATTTAGTGATAATGGATTTGATGATCGAATAATCATTCAGCTTAGAGAAATACTACGGTTTGAAACAGGTAGGTTAATCCGAGTCGCTCACGGATGTAAATTTGATTAGCTTTAATCGAATAACAGTAGTTGGTTAAAGTACAATTTATATAGGGCCTTCGAGATGTCTACACCACGGAGTCGTAACTAGAATGGACAGGCTTATAATTGTAAATTGAGGCGAGGGCCGACGAAACGTAATTCTGATAACCTCAATGAGTTTTAAGAAATTTCTCTCTTGACTAATGTTCAGCATCAGCGTCCATGTGGATGTAATGGGATGCACACCGGTTTTCGCTTCGAAATTTTTTCGATAAGGCAAATGGGGAACATAGTGATCATAATGTATTCTAATGTTATTATTTACTACTCGGACTGGTCACGACCTTTTGGTTTTCACAGAAAAAACTAACATCTAAAAAAATCTCTTGACATTAAATTATTATTACTAACACAAGAGGAATGATAAAATTCGACTTCTAATAGAAAGAAAAATACAAAATTTGACTAGATAATGATGAGTTCAAAGTTAGTATTGATCTAGCGTATTTCTTACACTTCTGTATGACTACGTCTAAACCTTTTATCCGATTAATTTGATTGACATCAATAAAGAGATTGGGTATTATTATAAAACAGTCTTTTAATATTATGAAATATATTGTTTGAATATTATACACGCATATATATATGGGTGTATGTCTATAACCACTGCGATCGAGAGAGTTAGATAGAAGAAAATGAGGAAGAATACTAAAAAAATTGTAACATACTATAATATTACATAATATATGTTAACCTATAGTGGGTATCTACCATTAACATATATTAGGGGAAAAACGTGTAGTGGCGGTGTAAGAATATCTGCCCCATATCGTCTCGAGAGTCTAGTAACAGGCGACACAGGGAAATTTAAACAAGAGATGGCCGGCACTATTTTCCTAATAACAACGCAAAATAATAAAAAACTGCGGTTGCCTATTCGCTTGCCGAACGTAGCAACTATGACAAAATCCCCCATGAGGCAAAATAATAAAAAAATGCGGTTGCCTACTCGCTTGCCAAACGTAGCAACTATGACAAAATCCCCCATGAGGCAAAATAATAAAAAACTGCAGTTGCCTACTCGCTTGCCAAACGTAGCAACTATGACAAAATCCCCCATGAGGCAAAATAATAAAAAACTGCGGTTGCCTACTCGCTTGCCAAACGTAGCAACTATGACAAAATCCTCCATGAGGCAAAATAATAAAAAACTGCGGTTGCCTACTCGCTTGCCAAACGTAGCAACTATGACAAAATCCTCCATGAGGCAAAATAATAAAAAACTGCAGTTGCCTACTCGCTTGCCAAACGTAGCAACTATGACAAAATCCCCCATGAGGCAAAATAATAAAAAACTGCAGTTGCCTACTCGCTTGCCAAACGTAGCAACTATGACAAAATCCCCCATGAGGCAAAATAATAAAAAACTGCAGTTGCCTACTCGCTTGCCAAACGTAGCAACTATGACAAAATCCCCCATGAGGCAAAATAATAAAAAACTGCAGTTGCCTACTCGCTTGCCAAACGTAGCAACTATGACAAAATCCTCCATGAGGCAAAATAATAAAAAACTGCGGTTGCCTACTCGCTTGCCAAACGTAGCAACTATGACAAAATCCTCCATGAGGCAAAATAATAAAAAACTGCGGTTGCCTACTCGCTTGCCAAACGTAGCAACTATGACAAAATCCCCCATGAGGCAAAATAATAAAAAACTGCGGTTGCCTACTCGCTTGCCAAACGTAGCAACTTTGAAAAAATCCCCCATGAGGCAAAATAATAAAAAACTGCAGTTGCCTACTCGCTTGCCAAACGTAGCAACTATGACAAAATCCTCCATGAGGCAAAATAATAAAAAACTGCGGTTGCCTACTCGCTTGCCAAACGTAGCAACTATGACAAAATCCCCCATGAGGCAAAATAATAAAAAACTGCAGTTGCCTACTCGCTTGCCAAACGTAGCAACTATGACAAAATCCCCCATGAGGCAAAATAATAAAAAACTGCAGTTGCCTACTCGCTTGCCAAACGTAGCAACTATGACAAAATCCCCCATGAGGCAAAAATAATAAAACAATGCGGTTGCCTACTCGCTTGCCAAACGTAGCAACTATGACAAAATCCTCCATGAGTCAAAATAATAAAAAACTGCGATTGCCTTACTCGCTTGCCAAACGTAGCAACTATGACAAAATCCCCCATGAGGCAAAATAATAAAAAACTGCGGTTGCCTACTCGCTTGCCAAACGTAGCAACTATGGCAAATCCCCCATGAGGCATAATAATAAAAAAATGCGGTTGCCTCCCCGCTTGCCAAGCGTGGCATCTATGGCAATATGCCCCCTTGAGGCAATCTATGGAGGAGGCCTTTGTTCATCAGTATGTTCATCAGTAGAATTTTATAGGCTTATAATGGATGGATGTTAATCTATGACAAAAACGATTTTCTCTTCAGCTAGCGAATATACTTTTTTTTATATACATTGTGTTATGTGAATCATCCAAACAACTATTACAAACGTTCCGCCTTTAGATTGGATCGAGACGAAGTGATCCCAGTCAAGATGTTAGATGGCCCGAAGGTGAAGCAATTAATACTCATTTAGTTTCGTACGAGAACAACCTTAACTATAAACTATTTCCTTGCGTTTCGTTTTAAATGGTCATTGTGTAATAATATTAATCGGTGGCCATTATTTCATGGCGTAGAAAGCGGGTTTAAGATGGCGGTAGTCAGATGCCCTCCCATTAACAACGTGGCTCGTCCTTGGTTTGAGATAATTACAATGGTATGCGCAGTAAGTAAATTTTAACTTCTAGATAAAACGTCAACGCACTTCGATTTTGACGGGAAGTGATACAGAAACATGTTGATTTAGAATGCATTAAGTAACGTCACGGCTACAACTTAATACAATCATCCACTGTAATTTTTTTCGTCTTTTAAATTATATTCTTCATGAGAAAGTTAAAGCTACGAGTATATCTATAAATTTTAATTTGTGATTAGTTAAGAGGATACCTTGAAAATGAATCGTAGTATTGGAGGCGTGGCTTAGCCCTTTGTCGGTGAAGCTCAAGGACGACTGAGAGTGTCAAAATGAAAGTGATGCAATTATTTCATATACGCAAATTATGAGATAGCTATACCGAGCACGCGCTCGGAAATAAACGACGTAAGCGCCAAAAAAAATTTTATTTTTTTAACAAAACTTCGTTATCGATTAAAAATGGTTTATATAAACTTAAATATGATTATTTAGTATTAATTATGCTTTAAAAATAATCCCTTGGACTTTATTTGTAAAATTATTGTAGTGGCATGGTGAAAAGTAACTAATTAGAGTCTACTTTACAATTATTGTCTATCGTGAAAATTCCAAGGTCATATAGTCAAAAATCATATATAAAAATTCTTGCGTAATATTTAAAACATAGAAATATGTAGTTTAATAGCAATATAAATAGAAGTAGCGTTTCAGTCATTAAGGTTATTTTCATTACTAAAATTGGTGGATAAAATTAACTATCCCGACTTGGATGAGGCGTTGTGAATTTTAGAATGTGAATGAATAAAGATTTATTAACAATAATAAATATTAACAATGTTAAAAAAATATAGGAAAAGTGTAAACAGAATAATTTTGTACACAAAAGAAATTTACAGTGTGTTATTAAGTCTCTGAGAAAAACATTTGTGTCTGATAGACAGACAGAATTTGAACGTTCGAATATAAAAAAATAGAGTGTAAAGCTAGAGGGTTTTATTACATTCCAGGCTAAAATAGTTATCCTATAAACGCCATTATCAATTTCCTTCGCCGTCAGCTTGTGCAGTTGTTGCTGTCCGCATTGATTATTGATTACGAATGTTAAAGTGAGTGAACAAAACGATCGGATGTTTTGAAGTGAGGTAGCTGTCAGAATTATTTATATTTCTCATTACATTTACAAAGGGAATCTTAACAATGGTGCCATAATAATTCCTCGTCTCACCGACTTAATTTTCCTCCTTACGTAAAGTGAATAGAATATTATTATGTTCGCTACACATGATACACGTGGCTTGTGAGGGCAAGGACCACGCCCTTGCGAAATACCAGCGTAATCTAGCAGCTCAATGCTGTTATATTTCTTATGGTAAGTGTAGAGAACCGAAGATCCTTTTAAGGGTTCCGTACCCAAAGAGTAACCAACGGAACCCTATTACTAAGCCTCCGCTGTCCGTCAGGCCGTCCTTCTGTCTGTCAATGGGCTGTATCTCATGATCCGTAATAGCTAGACAGTTGAAATTTTCACAGAATGTGTATTTCTGTTACTGCTATAACAAAAAAAATTAAAAAAAATTAAAAATTAAAGGGGCTCCACAACT
Organism: Parnassius glacialis; assembly: GCA_033319125.1. Classification (NCBI taxonomy): domain Eukaryota; kingdom Metazoa; phylum Arthropoda; class Insecta; order Lepidoptera; family Papilionidae; genus Parnassius; species Parnassius glacialis. The sequence goes on from JAVANC010000010.1 coordinate 45,593,919, forward strand.
ATAAGCGTGTATTACGATGGTACGGAACACATCATGCGCGAGTCCGACTCGCATTCCATCTTAGTCCTCAGAGGTGACAACGCAACTGCATTTTGATTGTTAATCGAGGATCCAGGAACATCAGGTGGACTGTGTGCTCGTTTGTCACCTTTATTATATAAAAAAAATATGAAATAAAATTTCATCTTGTAGTGGCGGTGTTGGACAATCCACTACCTTATATAACGTCGTGGGTCTAAGTAACAAAGGGAAATTAAACTGCAGATGAGCAGTACCTTCCTAATAAGAACTCAAAACAATTCACAATAATAAAAAAAAAACTGATGATGCTATTTCGCAAATGAAATGAAAAAATTCTATAATTTAAAATTAAAAATATTGTGCAACTTCAATATAAACTATTAAGGATACCTCAAAAACTGCTGGTCAGACCTTGATCAAATTTATACAGGACGTCCTTGAGAAGCACCAGGAGATTAGCAGCCTGACATTCTCGCGTAGTAAGTGCCTGATCTTATATATAACACTTTTAGTCTAAAGAAATAGTTTTTTTTATAGGAGAGGGGGCAAACGAGCATGCGGCTCACCTGATGGTAAGTGACTACCGCCGCCCATGAACAACTACAACACCAGGGGAACCAGGGGAATTGCAGATGCGTTACCGACCTTTAGTATTGTGCAACACTTAGACAAACGTACTTACGTACGTGTTCTTCAAAACGTAATTTGTTATCCATTAGTGCAGGATTTCGGGCTTCTGTTATATACGCAATAAGACATCTTTATATCCGCATCCTAAAGATATAGATAGGTTTTTAAAGTTATCTATCAGCGTTGACGATTGTAGAAAGTCAACTTCGCTACGCTATTCGTCACTCCATCTAGCGGGGGACCGCCCTAAACTCCACTTAACGGTACAGGATACCGTCACTCATGAATCTTTCTTCAGTATCGGTTGTCTGTCGGTTCTTTGAGCTGTATGACCAGCCCAATTTCTCTTTACTAATACATTATAAATAAAAGTTTATAACGTGCAATAATGCAAAAATTAAAGACATTAATTTAATAAATACCTCTCTCTGATTTAGTTAGGGAGCCCATTAAACCAGCAAACTACCTGCCCGTCGAGATCGTAGGCTTCCACTAACATTAGTACACGTAGCGAGAATATGGTAAGTTTATGGCAACATTGATTTATTTGATGGCAACACGCTTAGGGTTCGTTTGTACTATGGTGATTTAACTGCTAGATTAGCAAGCCTGCAAAGTCGCTAGACACGCAAAGGCTATGAGATGACCTAACGTTTGATAGACTTAGGTGCAATTCCAGAACTAACGTTGTCCTGACATTAGGAAATAATATTGTGGTGTTATTTCTACGAGTTACAATCGAAGAGCTTAACAATTTGAGAATTCATTATTTGTGGAAATAAAATATTAGAACGGGTGATTAAACATTTATAGTTCCATTGGTATTTGAAATATTAGTGTTTTTGATCTGTCGTACCCGACATTTACAATTTGATACAAATCAAGAGTGAATAAGCAATTTATATGCTAACGTGTATAGCATCTAAATCCGAACTGAAAGAACAGAAAAACTGGTACAGATGATTTCCATCTTAGTTCTTAGGTGTGATAACACAGCTGTATTTTGTCTCTTAATCGAGGATAGATGTAAGTTCATGGTCCACTTACACACACAGCATTAATTGACGATAGATTTAGATGTTCATTATAATTATAATCCACAGCATCCAATCTGTGTGCTTGTGTATCAGCCTCCTAAACAAAAAAATAGTATTAAATCACCACTTAACATCAGGATCTTGGTCATGCTTAGGCCTATTATTGATTAAACAACGTGTATTACGAGTGACGACGTGGGTCAATGATCAGTACTTGATGCTGCGTTTTGAGAACTGATTTAGAATCGGAACTTAGATCAAGTTCAACAAGAAATGTGTTTTAATGCGGTTGTTATAAGCTGGACTGCTGCGGCGATAACTGCGGAGGCTGGTCGCTAAGATGCTTATATACTTAGCGGCCAGCATCCGCAGAGTCTATTTCACCTGAGGATGCCTCGTGTAGAGGCGAAACACGTGTCGTATTTTCGAGAGCGGTATGTCGTGCCTAGTGTGGTGGTGCTGGGGATGGTAGTACTGGGATTGACGGCGACGGGTATAGTGCGCGCGATTGAGGGAGAGTGGGAGGTCCCCTTAAAACTGGGCAGGACACATCATTTTCTTTCTTTACGCGGAATTAAGCAAATTATTTTATAACAACCCCATTATCATGGATTTCCGCAAAGTAACGCCTGACTCTTTTAATTGGAAATGTGTTTGATTTCGGGTTGAAATTTAATTTATAGTTATTTTTATTTATTTAAATCTAAATCGTAAGACACTTTAATGTAAGTGTTATTGTGTTTCTAAATACATAAGTATGGAATTGTAGTCGTTAAAACACATATTGAATAAAAAATATGAGTCCGTAGTTGGTCTATTAATGAATGAAACTATTAAATATTGTATATTGGTTTGGACACGTAGAAAGAATGAATGGGGAAAGAGTGACAAAGCAAATTTATGCTGCAGAAGTGAGTTGCAGAGTCGTAAAGACCGAAGTTTTACGGCCAAATTAGCGATATGTTGAGGAATGGGCTTAATTAGTACCCTCGATCGACAAGCGAGATACGAGATATATAGATGTAAAGGGAGCGATTTATATTATTCGACGGTTTCGTTGCGCATTGGGTTGGCATAGATTTGCTTAGATGCTGTACTCAGAGCCGCGGGTTTGAATCCAGCACGGAACAAGATGTATGGCCTACAAATAATTATTCTATGTCTGGATGTTTGTCTTGCGCTATTTTTTATATGATAGAGCCATGCTGTAGCTATATTAGTAGTATAGTTGTAGCACGAATGGGTCGGCTCGAACGGGGTAGGACCACGTGCGTGTAAAGAACCGGAGACCCTTTTTACTGTAAAAGAGGCATTCCATCTTAGTCCTCACGGGTGATAACGAATCTGCATTTTGGTTCGCAAACGAGGATAGGTGTAGATGTCTATGGGCCACAGCAACCACTTACCATCAGGTGGACTGTGTGCTCGTCTGTCACCCTATAGTGTAAAAACAAAAAAAAATATTTATTAATACGTAAAGTTTCTTTTTTATAAGAAGAACCAAACAATATTACACTCTGGAACATTTTGTAATTGAATTAATTTTATATGCAGTTTAAAATACCATCCATTCTAGCATTACAATGTCTATTTAAACGCAGCATCAGTGCTCTCAACTGGGCTTTCCCACGATTAAAGCCACTTGGAATTCTTCGTGTAATCGGTAATGGATTTTGCAACCTAAGTAAGTGTTTTACGATATATGATTATAATTAAGCCAAATTTTGGATAGTAAGTAGTTTCACGTGGTAGAGCCATGCTGTAGCTATATTACTGGTATAGTTGTAGCACGTCGGCTCGACCGGGGAAGGACCACTATCTTACAGAGCACCAGCGTAAAATCGCATCTTAATGCTGCTGTGTTTCGTATGGTGAGTGTAGAGAACCGGAGAACCTTTTTACTGGAAACGAGGCATCCCATCTTAGCTCTCACGGGTGACAATGCATCTGAATATTGACTAGTAATCAACGATAGATGTAGATATCTATGGGCCGCAGCAACCACTGACCATCAGGTGGACTGTGTGCTCGTTTGTCACCCTTATCCTATAAAAAAAGTTATATTAAATCGATCGAATCTTAATAATGCTATTTTTTTTAAATTTGTGTACAAATATAGACTTCTTAAAAACGCTCCTACTGGCTATGATTTTTTTAATTTAATTCAAATGAACTTCATGCAAAACCATCGCTTAGTTAGTGTGATTGGCCACTAACTCGTGAGCTGTACGTTTAAAATTAATCATATCGAATATTTTTCTTAAAAAGTAAAAATATTTCCCAGGTCCATCTACTGATGTTTCATCCAATCCTTCGGACTTTTTATAGCGAATGTAAAACTGAACCTACTCGTAGTAGGTTCAGTTTTACATTCAGTTGTAGTTTCAGTTAGGCGCTTGTGTTTACACTAAACGTTGACATTGAGACTTGAAGACTTTTTTATATTAAAGAGACTATCGGTCCGTGGGGTCCACGTGCGGTGAAGTTCCTAAAGCAACTCAATCCGCGGCTGGTCGTTGCTGCTGGTGATAAGAGGACTGGTTCTTTCCTCGCTCAAAGGCTAAGTATAGCCATTCAGCGAGGAAACGCAGTCGGCGTTCTTGGCACGATACCGCGGGGAGTAGGACTATATGATATTTAAGTTTGTAGTTTTAGTGTTTTTTATTATTATTATAGTTTTTAATATTGTTAATTATATTAAATAAATGACATATGAAGTTACAATACATCTGATGGTAAGTAGCTTCTGCAGTTCGTTGACACCTGTATCTAACTTCAAACAAAAGAGGCTGCAAGTGCTTTGTAACAGCTGAGGACTAAGATAACTAATAATTCCTCACAGCTGTTATTACACTGGCTCTTTATACTGTGTTGTGTGAATAGTGCAAGCACTGCTATGTGAGAGGACGGACTGGACAGGAAAGATGTCCTATCAGTTTTAAGTACCTAGTAAAAGATCGGTAATTAAGAAAGTTATTTCGCTGGTTTCACACTGACTCATGCTTTTGTTATTTCGCACCCTGAGACATGCTTCCGTCAAATATACAAATACAATGAATAAAATAAAGAATTATATGAAACTAGCTATCCGCTCTGGCTTCGCACGGGTGATTTCGGGATCTCGACAACAGTGCCACCTACCGGGTCCAATTTTGAATCTAAACCATTATCGAATCAAGTTTTCAATATTTTACATATAATATTTTTTTTTATAGGATGAGGGTGACAATATTTACAATATTTATAAATATATATAATATTTATAAACAATATTTAAGTATATGTATAATATAATATATCAAACAAGTTTTATTTATATTTATACATTTTGTATAATATAATATGTGTATAATAGTAAGTACGTATGTATGGAAAAATATAATTGCACCTACCACAAAAATTTATCACTGCTCGGGTTGAATGGCAGAGAATACCGATAGGTATTAAGTTCACCCTTTGATAATTTTTATTATTTCAGAAGTCTTTTTTTATCTTTTTTTTTGAGCTTTTTTTCATAGAAGTTTGTCCCCTAATATTGAAATTGGAGCTATATGACCCCCACTAAATATTACTCCATTTAATCCATTTCAAATTCCTTTATTAAATACCATTATTTTACCTTTTTGATACTTGCTAACTAAAGAACTCAACATTAACATCTTTATCATTTATATTATAATTTTCAATCTAAGTGTATATGGATGTAGGTGTCTACAAGTCACAGCGTTACTTGAATAAAAAAAACACACACACACACACACAAATAAACACATAAATCTTTAAAGTGAAAATCGAACAAAATATCTTGTACGACAGCGTGGCGATAAAACCCTTTCACAAAGTAACAAAATACTCCAGCTCTTCTCTGCTTACGAGTTACGAACGTCGAAATTGTCCTTTATATGTAAAATATTCCAGTTACAGTCCGGAGTATGGTAAAAGCATTCGGAGGGATTTTTCTTTTTTTTTATTATTTATTATAAGCCAGTGCTTGACCACAATCCTTCTTCAACACTATTGCATATTGTCAATCACGGTGTACACTTGCGTCCACAATAACAGTTCTTTTTTTAAACATAAAGGACAAACAAAAAATCTTGCGGTAAGATTGGTAGCCTATGCAAACCAGCAACCAAGTTCGTGACGTAAAAAACGGCCTAAAAGAAACCAATACCCAAAATCATCCCGTAGGTTTCATAAGAGGCAACAGAACACAACTGAAACGGGGAATGGGCAGCAGTGCCTTCCTGATAAAAACTCAATAACAATAAAACAACTGTGGTTGCCTACCGAGCGTAGCAAGTGAATCTTCCTCTTATAAATATCGAAAGGGGCATAGCCACTTCAACCACCAGCCCACAGATGCGTTGTCAATTATGAGGAGTCAAATAAAATGCCTTACAAAATATACTAACTCGCTTAACCTGCACTGCACTTGACGACAGAAATAGGAATTATGGTATCAACACAGACTGACTCTTGGACATACAAGAAGCTCTACCTCATTACCTGCATTACGCATGATAAAACTAATTAATACAAAAAAGGATTTGACAATTCTTTTTTCACTCTGTCGCGTTTTGTGACACCCACAAGATAATATAGTGTAGTGCATCCTCTTTCGTCGCAACTATACTATGTAGTAATAAACAAAATATCGTTAATCAGTTAAAATTTATATCCGCCTCATCGAATAACAAACAAATGAGTTAAACATAAGGAATACTATTCAATGTCTTATTTTCCCTGGCTCTGCAATTTCGTGGCAAGGTCTCCTGCATTAAGTGGCACATGAAACCAGCACAGCCATATTTAAATGTAAATGCAATGCGACATTTTTCCCTCTGTTCGTTTGCATCTAATATTTCACTAGCCGAGCGCATCTTATTTATGCGTTCCCTGTTGAATAAGACGTATCTGTCGGCTCGGTACTGGTTTCGGTCACTAATGATCTGGCCCTGAACCTTTTTTGCCGTGTCTAAACTAAATAATGTGGACGTGAGCTGGGTATTAAATTCTGCAACGTTGTTGTCGCCGGGCTCTCCTGAAGGGCGCAGGGCTCGGACCGGCGGATTTATTTTGACTTCCGAAACGTCACTTAGGAAATTGAATGACTCCGTTGCTTGTTAGAGCTAAGAGAATTTATTTAGCTGTTATATTTCATGTTCTGGTAGATTTTGACCGCAACCATATTTACTGGTTAACGAACCGAAGTTATTAACGGCACAGTTCGTCTTCTCACAGTTATGATATTGTTAATTACTTTAAATAAATTAAAACTAATTATTAATAAATTCCTTTGTGGAATAATAATTAAAAAATTAGCCTGTTGCTTTTCAGCTTCGATTAAAAAATTTAATGGCCTCTTGGTCAAAGAGTCATCCTTAGTTTAGGAAATCTAAATATAGAAATTTGAATTTTATTGCATAAAATTCCATAATTCTGTCATACATTTGCATTAAACTGTACTTGTACTTATTATTTGAAATTTTTGTCCATAAGTGAGTAGGGATACACACGTTTTGCAAATTGTTACTAAAAATAGTCTACTCTGGCATTTCATTTCCACAACATTTCCTGCAACACTGCAGAATCGAGACAGTTCCGTCAACACTCAATGCGTTATATTGTATAAGTAGAGAGTTATACGATCACTCAGTAGCTATCTTGTACAAACGGTCTATTTAAAAGATTAAACTCATACTAGATTATTGAAATCTTCTTCAACTCGTACAACTTTATTCACCAGTACTCAAGATATCTCTGCCATATCGGGTGTATTTTAAATTTTCAATTTACCCTGTCTCTATGTAAAATATTTGACTTCGTAAGAAGGTCCGGAATAAAGCCGTCAGTGAACTGGTGCTTTTGTCCGTACGATTTCTATTGAAAAGCGCTATAAATGAAATATATAATATTGATGACTATGTAAGTCACGCGTAATAATCTTATATATGTAATATATCATCAAAAATTGTTTTGTAACGTATAGATTAGAGCTTAAACGAACTTCAGAAAATTTCAATGAATACAATCAACCTAATTTCGATACCCCTTGGGACCAATGAAATTGTTAATTGCGATTATTTAAAGTGCAGAAGTGCCGGGTGCACTCAGCGGTGATTTTTTTATAGGATAGGGTGACAAACGAGCACACAGTTCACCTGATGGTAAGTGGTTGCTGTGGCCCATATACATCTACATCTATCTTCAATTATGAATCAAAATGCAGATGCGTTGTCACCCGTGAGGACTAAGATGGAATGTCTCGTTTCCAGTAAAAAGGGTCTCCGGTTCTCTATACTCACCATACGAAACACAGCGGCGTTAAGCTGCTATTTAACGCTGGTAGTCTGTGAGAGCGTGGTCCTTCCCCGGTCGACTCGACCCATTCGTACAACCATAATATAGCTGCAGCATGGCTCTACCACGTATAAAAAGATGTGTGACAGTGATGGAAAACATTGTGAAGAGATTCTACATGTCTAAAATATTATACAGTATTTTGAGGACAGGATGATGTCCGTCATGCTGGCCTCTTCAGAACAAACTAACGCATTTGCAAGAGTGTGGATAACTACGTTTGATTTTCAAAATCAAGCCAAACGTTTGTAGAGATTTGGTGTTTGCGGCCAATGTCAAGAGTGCGTAGGCAGCATAAGTCTTTTAGCATCAGAACCTTATTATTACATGTTTATTTTAGGTAATTTTTATTAAAAAGGAATCTAAAATGAGTGTAAACTTACTAAATTTTACTAATCTTTAATAAGTACATCGATATGAACCTTTTATAGGAACTCAATAAAAGTAACCTTTTTTTAACATATTATAAATATTAGTTATGCCATTTCAGTTATGCTGTATGCATATCTAGGTGAACTACCAATTCATTAACGTAACATTAGGAGTAAATTAAAAAAAAATGTCACCGATAAATTTCTTAGTGAAGTAAAAGGTTTACTTTCTAACAATATAATTGCTGAGTTACGCCACTCGGAGAGCTAGTTAGAAAATGTAGTGTTATATATAATCGTACAAGTCTGCCTTGTCGATCTAGGTGTAATAAATAACACTGGTGATCATGTGGTTTCTGGTTCAAATTCCGGGTTGGACCAATATCAGTTCTTTTTTTTAAAATATAAAACGGGGCAAACGAGCAGGTAAGTGTCGATCGTCGACTACGAACAACTGCAACATCAGGGGAATTATAAGGGCGTTGCCAGCATTTTAAAAAGGAAAAGCTTGTTTCTTGAAGGTTCCTATGGATTTTCTGTCAAAAAATTCGCAGTAGTAGCCTTGAGTCAGGAAGTTCGTGGTATTAGTTGTTGTACACCCATGTCTTGGAAAACACGTAAATCCATTGGTCTCTCAGCGGTTGTTCAGTGTTGCCCTCTCATCGAACTATTAGGGTCCGACAAAAATTTAATCAAATTAATATTAACTTTGGCTTCTCAATACATTTATGAAAATGTAATGTACGTACACAAAAATAAAGGTAGTTTTACAAAAATAAGTGATATTCATTCTGTAAATACTAGGAACAAACACAAGCTAGTAGTACCAGTTACTTAACTCCATCGAGTCAGTAATTCATTCTTGGGGCGATGTATACGCTTTTACAACAAAAGCCCAGAAAATATACAAAATTTAACCTGTTCAAAGTTGATAAACTTTATTAAACAAAGTTTGTATAAAAAGGGTTATTATAATATTAAGGAATTTATGGATGATAGTAACCCCTGGGAATCAAGTGAACGATACCAAGCTATTTCTAATTTGTTTTGTGTGGTTAATTGTGGTTAAATGATTGTAAGCTGTTATTTAAAAAAAAGTCCCGCTGGGTTTCTTGCTGGTTCTTCCCAGAACAGAGGTTTTTTTCGAACCAGTGGTAATTAAACAAAATAGTGACTTTGAATAAGTATTATTCATAATCTATATTGAATTAAAAAGTTTCTGTTTCTAAGGGAATAGAGAGTGCCCATGTGCTTGCACATACACTCGGGCTCTATAATCGTGTGTTGCGTAGATGGATAGTCTTTTCCTAGTACATTATCATACTATGATTTAAATAACGTTAGGAATAATAACCTAGATTTTTTATATCAATCCAATCTTAATACACAAATCACCTCTAAATGATTTATATTTGTTCATCTATCTAAGGCGATAAGTAATACAAAGTGCATAAAGCGATGAATTAGCATAATTAATTATCTGTATATTGTAGATCTCTTTGACAGCGTACAAGCCTAACTGTACCACAGGACCACCGCCTAGGGCTTGGACTGCCTAGGTTTCTAGGACGGCGAAGGCGTATGTAGGACAGATCGTTCATTCGGACAGGGTATTTATAGCGTATGCAACATTAATTTGTATCGATATTATTAGGTATTTATCAATTGACCGTTAGATTGGATCTATAGCTTTCGTTGTTCATATGCTTTATTATAGCATGACTTGAAATTAATATTAAATTCTTCTGGTTATAAATAATCGTTTCAACATTCTGATTCTTTGTTTTTAAAATTAAACGTATGTTTTCCGTGGCAGAGCCACGCTGCGGCTATATTATGACTGAAGCATAAATGGGTCGGTTCGACCGGGGGAGGACCATACTTTGAGAATACCAGCGTAAAATAGCAGTTATATTTTGATTTGTTTCGTATCGTGAGTGTATAGTACCGGAGACCCTTTTTACTGGAAACGATGCAATCTATTTTAGTCTTCAGTAGTGACAACGCATCTGCATTTTGATTCTAATTTTAGGATAGATATAGATATCTATGGGTTGCAGCATCCACTTAACATCAGGTGGATTATTTGTTCGTTTATTATTATATAAAAAAGTGCTGTCAAACCTGTTTATTAAAAAAGGATGTAACGACATTTTCACCAACGTCACCGAAACCGATGTGTTTTAAGCAGTTTTTTATTGCTCGAAGTTTATACAAGTTTTATCAATTAAGTATTTGGCTAATTGTATTAACGATACACTTTTTCATTATTAAGTTTTCGATAATTCAAATTTATTATATTGACTACATTTTTTTAAACATTTTAACATTGGCATGTTAGATTTTTTTTTCTTTTTGACTATAACAAGCCAGTGCTTAAATAATATCGCACCTAATGGTGTATGGTAATTATTTTAGACGTTATAATGTAAGCAGAAAAATAATTAAACAAATTCTCGACTTATCGAAATTAGTGATAGTACAAGAGCTCAGATTTCTTTTTAATTTTAATTAAAAACTAAAAACAAAGCCATAAATTATTGTAATGTTACACTTAGAGTCTGTTACTCGTCTAGAGTATCGCAGATGTATTTATAATGCCATATCGATAATTTAGCGGCCGCTGTTGGCCCACATTCAGACAGTAGCCGATTCACACTTAACGCTTGTCGCCCGAGGGCTGCCTGTTTTGAAGTCGATTGTACTATAGCAGAGATTTTTTTTTTTATAAAATGAAAGTACTACAGTTATAAAGTGTAACAAATGCAAATTGCTACTTGGAATTTATATCAGGTTACAAATTATATTTACCGCGTTTGTAAAATGATGTTTAAAATCAAACGGTAGCGCAGAAAATTTCACAAAAATTAAAAAAAAGTATAAAAAAAAACAAAAGCGGAAATATTTTAACTGCGCGTCTCATGGCTGGACCAATTACGTCACCAGATGAGATAATTTTTAATTTTAAAAAGTTTGATTTTCTTCTGGAATCTGCGCGTACCACGGATGGATGCCAATTTTCAAAGATGACTGTATTTTGCTTAATGCAGTATAAAAACTTTTCGGCACTTTAATATATTTTATACATGGTAAAGCCATGTTGCAGATATATTAATAGTATAGTTGTAGCACGAATGGGTCAGCTCCACCGGGATGTCTATGGTCCACAGCAACCACTTACCATCAGGTGGACTGTGTGCTCGTTTGTCAACATTATTCTATGAAAAAAATATAAATACACCGTGTAGTGAACCTGTTAGAATATCCAACACAAAACCGCTAATCTTGTGTGATCAGACAGATGTTACTATAAAAGTCTCGTTATGATTCCTTATGTAAAATATACAAACTAGCAACTTGTAGTAACGTCAGATGTGTTAGACAGTTAGAGCAAAGATAAACTAAGTTAGTTTAGTTTGCGGTGGACGTTCTACTTTATAGTAGAGACTTATCTTCAGTAGTAAAATGTTTGCAAGCTGTGGTGTACCGTAGTTAAGTGGCAGTGTCGTAATGATAGCGTGATGAGTTGGTTAGAGATGCTAAATTAAAATTTAGCCCTGACATCACCACAGTATGCCTGTATTATTCTTTAGATAAAAGAGAATACACGAATACATGCAACATTTCTCTCAACATAAAACACTTTAGATTTCAAATCTTGAAATCCCTACGCACCTCATTCAAAGTTATTGCTAATGTTGACTGTTAGAAAACGCAACTGTGAAAGTGCCAGAGGAAGTAGAACGTGCCAATGTAATTGATTATTTAGTGTTCCCGTATAAATGAGAAAGTAAACCTGCGGCTAAATGTAAAATTTATATGGAGACAGTGATTAGGTGTTGTGTTATTTAAAGTTTACGTTTATACTTGATATTATATGAAATTAAGTAATGAGTTACAATTACAAAATTAAGAAATAATATAATAGTATTTATAATACTTTATACTTAAATAAATATACTTTATAATTAAATTATACAGAAGATGGACAGCAGCGTCCTTTAAATAACAGCTCAAATAATAAACAATTACGGTTGATAACCCAACAGCGTGCCAACTAAGGTTATTGTTGCCCTATAAGGCAATCCAAAATGTGTCTATCCATCCTGAGCTGCCAATTTACTTTACCCGAAATAATAATATATTATGATTTTTCCACGTTTCCAAAATATGCAAAATTTATTTGAAAGCAAAGAAGACGCAATTGTTGCTTATAATTTTAAGATTTCTGAGTTATCTATGAATGAGTAAGACAGGTCAGATGTTTAGATGTAAAGTGTATACAAATTCATGATAAATACTTAAAAAAATCAACACTAGTAATTAAGAATGAATATTATAATGATTGAGTATCTTTCGGCGCGACTCTCATACCTGAAGTTTAAATGCTAATTTAGCACGTAATAAAGAAAATATAGTAAGGAATGCCAACATGTTTGAGAAAAAAATATTTCGAAGACTTATCCGATAGTGAAATCCACGAACACGCACTAGAGAAGCGCGGTGGACTGACTGCACTATAACTTTTTCTGAAATAAGGGATGGTCTTTGGCCAATATTAGGAGGTATAATATAGATTCTATTTATTACATTATATTATATATGTATATCTAATATATAAAAATTAAAATTTGTTTGTTCGTATTTTATGCGCTGCCATACCGTCCGTCAGATTGCGGTAAAAGTTTGTCAACGTATTGCTTGCACTTGCGCGAAGGTTATAGGCATGGTATAATTAACTTACAGGTGGCGCGCGTATCGTACCAGAAAATTTATTTAAAAGACATATATCATTCAAATTCAGTGAATGTATTATCATTCTTTATCAAACAATATAATTCTTCCAAATTTAAAAATCCACAATTACTTTTTCTGCTCCAACGCTATCGCTAGGTATCAGCTAGTTATTTATAAAAATTACATAAACTGAATTCTTTAAACATGTTAATATAATAACAAAATGTCAAAAATATAGTTCTTATTTATAAAATAATAACTGTTTATAACTTTTTTTAACTTTTTAAAACTTTTCTGCATGATTATACTACTTGCTAAAATAACACGTTTGTTTATTTTATATACAGTGTGTTCCATTTCCATTCGCAATGTTTATTCATAAAAAGAATTATGACACCGAGAATAATATACTTGGAGCTGTGTACTTTGTAAAAAATATGGAGATTTCAGCACTTAGCTCTTTGTCATTGTCGTATACAGTACAGACACTTGCTAAGTGGGCGGTGTATAATTAGTTTCATTATGCTTAAGTGGTTTTCTTGTCAGGGAACAGGCTGTTGTTGATGGTAAACATGGTGTTTAATGAAGATGAGTTAATATTTAATAAAGAACTGAATTAGGTAGGTATTCGATAAAGTATCAAAATGCAAATGCTTTGTCACCGCTAAAAACTAAGCTGGAATATCTGATACCAATGAAAATTGTCTCCGGTTTTCGTCACTCCTGAAACAAAGCTATTTACTTTAATATTCTGTGCGAGCAGGGTTTCTCGGTCGAGTCGATGCGGATTTAAAATATTTTGGCACATATTATATCATTTTAGTTTTGCAAGTATTTGTACCCTATTTTGAAAGCTGATCTGCTGACTGAGCTGGCAGTCAGTCACAATCGCTCCGTTGTGACGGGAGATTTGTGTTGCGCTTTTAAGAACATGAAGAGATGCGAGAGATACATTTGACTTTTATTTTTTAAATAAAAAAGAATCTGAAATAAATCTGTGCAACATTTTCTCTAGAAGAAAAAAATATAGTAGGAACAACTTAATCAGAGTAGAAAAACAATATGAAGATGAAGTATCTCGTTCTCGTAATTAAGTCTTTATCCTCGTCACTATAGGAAATGTAGCAACATCTAATCGTCTTGCTTGAACGTAAATAATAACTACAGATACTCTTTATACGCTTATTTGAATCTTATGTGTAGCTTTTAAGATTTTTTTTTTTACGTAGGGAAGTTTAAATGACGCGATATTACTGGCGACATCGATTGAATGAAAGAAAAAACAATTTATTTCATTGTGAAATGTTCGAATAACAAAATTTTTTTGTTAAACATTTACTTAGTTATAACTGATTTGTATATAAATCCCATAATACTAGTTACTAGTGTGATCACGTTAACGGCATTCTGGGCACGTCGTTTCGAATTTGAGATGAACGAGTTTTAACAACGAAGTACTTTATATACGGTGACAGTAATCCGTTCAGAAAGTATATAATCCATAGATGTAAATGTGATTAAATTGATAAAGTTCACACGTAAAACCAACGAACTCAAGCTTGATTGAGTTATAAGCTGTTCATTTACATTCTCCTTTCTTTTCGATATTGTTGTCACGCCACTGCTGCTTCAGTGTCTCTTAATTTGCAAGGATTATCTATCTAGCCTATCCATAGACCAAAGCTGGGAAAAATTGTCTCTGAACTTGGAAGAAATTTTATCTAACGAAGGAAGGAAGGGAAAGGAAGCTCCGTCACCTTTATTAAGACTAGGGAATTTTTAGTATCATTTTGATTACTTTCTTTACTAAGGTTTCTTAGGAATATTTGATGTAATCTTTTCATCTGACGTTTACTATTTATAAAAGTGGTAAAATTTAAAATTTTGTACAGCCGACTTCAATATAAATAATTCAGGATAACAAAAACTACTGATCAAGGAACAAGGTCTGCTTGATCAAAAAGCACCAGCTTTCAAATAAAAAAAAGAATAATTGAAATTCGTTCATCTAGAAATAAGGTATGAGATAATAAAAATAAAAAAATCATACACTCGAATTGAGTACAGGAGGAGGTACTCAATTAGGTATTTTTTGAAGTTAAGAATTCGTAATTTTAATCGGTTAACTTTAAAACTGTTGTTTTGACTTTTCCCTTAACAAGTAACAGGCTTGTGCATATATAATATAATATTTACCGCGTGCGCTGGTGGCCGCCCGTCATCTCTCATCCGGAACATAATGCATCATTGTATGCGAGAGGAGACCACGTGTGTTCGAATGTGGTAATTTTACAACATACATTATTTATTCGCAGTACATGTCCGTCTGTACAACGCACAGCCAACCCTGTTACATGGGAACATCAACATTGCAATGCAAAAGGCCTATAAGTTATGTTTTTTTTTTAATTATTACTTTTGTTTCTATTATTTTGAACGAATGTTTTTGAGTTATCGCTAGAGGACACGCGTGTTTAATTTTACCGTATGACCCCATGCTCACAGAGTTGCTGATTAACTGAGCCAAGCCGTGAGAAATCCTATTTATATCCATTACTTGCGCAGTCGGTCTATGAGTAAAGATATATAATTCTATGTAGTTCTCAATTTAGTACTGCATCGTATATTATACTACATATGATGAAATCCTAGTTGAAATACTGAAAATTTAACTGTTGATATAAATTACAAGCCAGGCTAACTGTTAAAACATTCTTTGAAGTCGGCTTTTATTTTTCGCCGTTTTGCACGGATTAAGAATTATCACAAGCGCTATGCAACTATCACAATTTTTTAATATATATATAAAAAACTTTGTCTCCGATTTTGCAACCCTTAGAAAGGACTTTTTACTCCAATTTTATATGGGACCTCCCGTGAACCACCTATTTGGTAAAAGGAATGATCAAAATCGCTTCACGATTGACGGGTATATCACATACATAATATATTAAGTTTATATTAATGAATATTTTCAAATTGAAATAATAAAAAATTGCCCATCAAATACCACTTAATAATAAATACATTGTATGTCCATGTACATCTGCTACTTCAAACAAAGAAAAAAGGTCTGTTGTTACCATCGAGGACTGAGATGAAATAATAAGGGCATCCACGACTTTTTTGCCACCAGGGCGGCGCCACTTAAAAACGAGGTACAATATTTGACAGATTTCATAGCGGGGAAGTTAATTTCTTTGGAAAATGTAAAGGTTAATGTTTCTTTCCGTACTATTACTTATATTTTATATTAATTAAATTAAAAATAAATAAACCGGACAACAGATATTCACAAAAGTAGAAAAATTAAAAAAAGATTAAAAATGTGCAAAAAATTAAAGAGCAAACCACTGAGGCATTGTTTTGTGTATTAATATAATAATCTAGAAACTGATAAACTTTTATTAAAAGCTAACTTCTCAATTACATTGCGCAACAAAAAACTTTACCTCAGTGTCAACTAGCGACATCTGGTGAACAGAAAATTATTAGCACTCATTACTTTTAGGCGGTAGAAATAGGAACGAGGGTGTCCCTACCCAGACAGGTAACTACTAATTACAGGGTTCCTACTTACTTTGTTTAAAGTTCGTTCGTGATTTCCACGGGTTATACTAATCTCTAACGGGTGGACTGTTAGCTCGTTTGCCATTATAATATTTAAAAAAAAATAGCTTAACAACAAATATGTGTGGCCGTTTCACACGAGGTAGTATTGAAACCTCCAGAAAAGAGACCGAGAAAATAGAAAGCACTGTACACTGTATCTCATTCTCTCGCAGGCTAAATCCTATACATGTATAATATGTTTGTCTTTTTTTAGTGTCGCTTTTTAGTTTCATTGAGTTTCAAATCACAACGATTCTAAAGAATTTTTCACTTCAATAATAATTTAAAATTAAATATTTTGTACAACCGACTTCAATATAACTTATTAGTTATAACTCAAAAACTATTACTCAGACTATGATCAAATTTATATGGGATCACTTGAGTAGCACCAGCTTTCAAATAAAAAAGAATCATCGAAATTGGTTTACTTAGAAAAAAAGTTATGCGGTAACACACATAAAAAAGAACATACAGTCTTTTTGAAGGCGGTAGAAAATGACAATAATGATGCCACATCCATTCGATCTTTCTGACGTTTCCGTGGCTCGATGCTGGCGAGCGCAACCCAGCTCATTCTAATTAAGCAGCCAGCCAGAGATTTATAAGATATGGGAGCATTAGCGCGATTTATGCCTAGTACTGAATAATGAGATAGCACTAATGGCTCATAGTGTATATTACTTGAATATACAAGTGCGATATCCGATGGGAATAAAGTGATTGTAGGGAGTTGAATGTAATTATAATCAAATTAAATTATCTAATCGTACTATTACGTTAATTGATGTACCGCTTCATGACATGTTTTTCTTGTCAGAATTTGAGAAGATATGTTGGTTTTGAACTGTTAGTTTTCAAATTAGTTGAAGCTAAGGTTACGCGTGCATAGAGCCTAAAATTATAGGCCGAAAGACTATCGGCCAGCTTCAACATAGGTGTTAAATTTATAAGCACAAATAGAAGCTTAATCAATTCGGCCGGTTTTAAAATCTGTCAACGAGACACAAGTTTCCAATCCTATTACGATCGACCTATGGCGTTGCACCTATAGTTTTGCGTTAAGCTTAAGTGTATCTTGCTGTGGCTATGTATGTGTTTCCAACGGTGTTTTAAAGTAGGGCTACCATTGCAATAAATAAGAAAAGTAGGACAAAACTTCAGTTTACAAATAATGACGAAAAAAAGAACGGTTTAAAGAGTAGTAAAGATTCCGTAGATGTTTGCTGCATTTTCAGTGACGCTAAAAGCAAGTGTTGGCGACTCAAGTGAAAAAGAACTTAGAATAAACTTACTTATATAATGTATCTTATCTGTCAAATAAAATAATTGCAAAATAAAAGAAAAATTTGAAAAGATATCACAAAAATATTACCTTTTTAAATTTTAACTCATGTGTTTCTTTTAGCTGTTGATTTAGGAAGGTGCTATTTATTGTAGCTATTAATAGTGTAACAATAAAATCACTTTCAAACAGAAATCTTTTCTAATTTGTATTGAATGAAATTATTCTAAATTAAGTTTTCTTTGTATAATCATACTGAGTTAAGGTAGTTGAGAGATTCCCTTAGAGTATTTTTTCTAACGGAAGTCCGGAATTCAAGGATAGCTAGAATAAAACAAATTTTATTATTAATACTTTTTATTATAAATATTTTATTTTTAATTCCCGACGATTCTGGTGCTTTACAAGCACCCATGGTCACGGGGGCACTGAGGTGTTTGACGTCCCGATGCCATAGTTGGCCCCAGCTTCCTTTAACTTTTGAATAATTTTTTTTTCATTTCTTTTTCAATTTCTTTAATTTTTGGTCTGATCTACGCAAAAAGAGTACACACAGTTACAGTATCTTAAATTCTTGCAGTTACCTATTTAGAAATTTTAATACACGGAGCACATATCAGTGATTAACATTATTTTTGTTTGCATTTTGAATCTGTCAACTTATAGAAGATAGGCAGGCGTAGGAGTCACTTACCACGCCAGCTTATGATGAAATTCGGCCAATCTTAAGTTGGTTGTATTTAATCCAAGTTTTTTACTAAGACACATTTCTAAGGGATAAAATATTGATAAAGTAGTCCGTTGATTACTACTAACATAATTAGCATTTCTTTATCAAGTCGCTGAAGGTTTTTCTTATCAATGCCACATGGGCTGGTTACCACAGTATACCATTACCTTACATCCATTCTTTTCTGTCAACTTTCAAAAAGGAGACAGTACTCAATTCGACTGTATGTTTTTTTTATGTGTGTTACCTTATAACTTTATACTGGGCGAATGTTTCTTTCTTTATATGAAAGCTGATAATTTTTGGTGTGGTCCCACATGAATTTGATCAAGGTCAGACCAATGGTTATTGAGTTATTCTTAAATAATCAATATTGAAGTCGCTTATATTGAAGTCGGCTGTACAAAATTTTTAATTTTAAATTATATAAGAAGGATACGATTTACATTTAAAAGTCCACTGCTGAACATATGCCTTCCCCAGATATTGCTTCATAAGGAGGATTTTGTCATAGTTGCTACGCTTGGCGGGCGGGTTGGCAAACACAGTTTTTTTTAATTATTTTGAGTTGTTATCAGGAAGATGCTGCTGTCCATCTCCTGCTTCAGTTTCCCTCTGTCGTCTCTTAGGATACCCAAGGGACGATATGAGGTAGTTGATAGTCTTACACCGCCACTATACAGTGGCTGCACTATTATGGTTTTACTATTGACTAACGGGTAGGTAGCTGTAGAGATCTAATTTTATATAACAGTAGTGACGTTCACAATACCTTGAAATATGCTCAGTTTTGACATTATATTTTGACTTTATACGTCATCTTTGAGTTTTGACGCCAGGTGAAGTAGTTTTGTGCTAGAGTCTAATTTTATATTCGAATGCATAGCAATTATCACAGTTAAGAGTAGTCGACAGTTCTCTTTGCATTAGTGTGGTAGAAGAAGAAATATGTGGTGATTATAAGAGTTATCAAAATTAAACCGAAACAATATCACAAGCTGCTTTAGCTATTAGTTACTACTATTACATTTTGTTTGACGTTTTAAAACACAAATTCTAGAATACATTATTTGAACCTCTTTGCCACAACGCTGTCGCAAATATAGTTTAATATTTAAAGCGGATTTCCTTTTCTTTCTTTTATGAGCACTTTTATTGTGGGATATTGGTTGAATCTAGTGTTCAAAGTAAGTGCTTAATGAGTTACGATGTTCTGCTCTAATGTTGGGGCTGCTATGTATAACTTAATTATGTATGGCGGCGCAGAAGAAACCTTCAAGTCATTTCGTCCGACTATTGGAAATTCCAGGATCTTATGACATCCGTTACATCTAATCAGATGGCGATGGCAGTATACCCGTCTTGTTTACATCAGACGTAAAAAATACTCGCGACGGGCAGCAGTGTCAAAGTTGCAAAACGTCTGGCACTACGATCGTCAAAGGTTGAGGCAAATTTTCCCAACAACGGAAGAGGCACCGGACATGTGTTGCTGTGATTAAAGGAACGGTCTATTTTTCAACCGACTTCAAAAAAGGAGTAGGTTCTCAATGCTTTTTTTCTAGGTGAACCGATTTTTATGATTCTTTTTATTTTATTTGATATCTGGTGCTTCTCATGTGGGTTCATATTAATAATCAAGATCTCACCAGGTGTTTTTCAGTTATCCGTAATAATGCGTATTTAATTGACTTCGACTACATTGAGGATGTTCTCATTTTATTTATATTAAAGTCAGCTGTTCAAAAATTTTTAGTTTTATAACTTGTTTTAGATTAGCATATCTGCTATAGATATCAAAGACGGGACCATTTTAATACAAATCCGAAGAAAAAAAGGAGCTTACAGTCTACTTGATGGTAACTTTAAACAAAGAAGGCTTCAGATGCGTTGTTCTACGATAACTTAGTCCGCTCAACTCCATCCTAATGCAACTTATGATATCCGTACAATATCTAAGTCAAACAAATGAGCATCACAGGAAATTACAGGTAGAGAAGATAATTTCAAAAGTTCTGAATCAAAAGAATCTCAAAGTAGCGCCCATGCTAACAGTGACAAAGTTGGCGTGTAGAAGAAAAACTCGACGGTGACCAGTTATGAAAATCAACGACAGTGGCGTGGGTTGTGAGTGACGTTTGTCCAGTGTTTTGCAGAATTGGCTTGACCTTGTTGTTACACTGGTGATTATTATACACGTTTAAAAATCGAACCACATTTTTTTTTCTAAAATCAATAACCAGTATTAATTTTTACCTCCATTAAAATCCTACTGCAGATAAAAAATAGATCACTTTTGAAGCTCGATTAACATGTTGATTTTTATAATCTATTTAATCATTGAAAATTTCTAATTAGCATAGTGCATTGAACTTGTTATGTTCACCTGATGATTTAAATAGTGGTCAACTAAAACACCCACAGTTTTAGTGATTCAATTATGAATTTATGGGACTGAATATTAACCTTTTTAAATTACGATGACTTCAATCATGAACATAGTTCAAGTTGTGTAATATAATAAGTTAAAATTAAAAATTTTGTACAGCCGACTTCAAAATAAGTGACTTCGATATAGGTTATTTAAGAATAACTCAATAACCATTAGTCTGACCTTGATCTAATTTATATGGGACCACACGAGAACTATCAGCTTTCATATAAAAAAAGAATCATGGAAATCGGTTCGCCCAGTACAAAGTTATGAGGTAACACACATAAAAAAAAAACGAAAAAAAAAACATACACTCGAATTGAGTACCGTCTCCTTTTTGGAAGTCGGCAGAAAAGCGTGTCCAATATAACCAAGTTCGCAGGCGTAATTTTATTTAAACATTTTTTTTCGTATAAAACTGATGTGGGACTAATGTTTGTCCTCGTGCAATTTATGTTTGTAAACTGCCTCCACGATACAGGAAAAAATCCTAGTGTGGGAGTAACGTTTATTTTTTTTTAAAGTAAAAGAAGGCTAATAGTCCACCTGATGATGCAGCCCTTGGACACATGCAGCCAACTTCAAACAAAAAAGGCCTACAGATGCGTTGTCACTTTTGATGACTAAGTTTGAATATCTGACAGTCTTATATTAAATTACCTCGCTATACCATTCTGACTGGAACAAATCTGGCACTGGTATTTAGCGGTAGAAATATTTAAGTGTGTAGGACGTACCCAGACGGAATCTAAGGCAGAAAAGGAATCTTACCTATTGAGATAGTGTTAATTTTTGTTCTAGTGTAGATTTTTAATAAATTTATACAATGAAATAAAAAACATTGGATATATGCTCGAATCATATTCTCTTTAATGATTTGAATTTATATAAATGGAATCTGGAGTACTATTTTTATTCCGACGGCAAAACAAAAACACTGGGTTATTCAAGAAAAATCTTTCAAATAAATGTAGAGATCCGGCGAAATTGACGGCTAGAACTTATAAGTACACGACAAGCTCTTACGCACATTTATGCACGTAAAACCACTTGCAACAAACAACATGATTTTAGACGATTTGTCGGCTTAATGACGGAATGGCTTAGCGATGAATTATGGCGCTAAAGGACGCGGGTTCAAATCCCGCACCGAACACGTGTTTGTATGGGCTACAAATGATTGTTCCGTGTCTGGATGTGTGTCTTTATGCAATTTATAAGCTGTAATTATATATTTATATACTAGCTGCGTCCACGATACAGGAAAAATCAAAATAGTGGTAAATTTAAAAAAAAGAGAAGACGAGAAATAAGAAAAAAGTATATAAATGTGTGCGACTCTTACTTACATAGTTTTCTGGCTATGGTCCCTTGTTGGTCTGCG
The DNA here is from genome assembly GCA_033319125.1 of Parnassius glacialis. Lineage (NCBI taxonomy): Eukaryota > Metazoa > Arthropoda > Insecta > Lepidoptera > Papilionidae > Parnassius > Parnassius glacialis. Next base: position 45,616,523 of record JAVANC010000010.1, read on the forward strand.
TTAAAAACCGTGAAATTAATAATGTAAAATTAAACATTTTGTACAGCCGACTTCAATATAAGTTATTAAGAATAACTCAAAAACTATTGACCTGAACTTGATCAAATTCATATGAGACCACACGAGAAGTACAATCTTTCAAATTATCGAAGAATCTTAAGAATTATCGAAATCGGTTCACCCAGTAAAAAGTTATGAGGTAACACATATAAAAAAAACATACAGTCGAGTTGAGTACCGTCTCCTTTTTGGAAGTCTGCAGAAAAGAGTACTGGCACAACCTTTAGCTGAGATTTTAACCTAATATTCGCAATATTATAGTCCGAATTTAAAATCGTGAAACCATTAAAGATACAGCTAAAGTAATTGCTGGGCTTGCACAACGGAATCGCTTCGATTCATCAATAACAAGCGTATTATTAAACCAATAAATAAGTCAAATTGAAAGGCGCAATAATTTAAACTGGAATTGCCTTTATTGTATTGAAATAATATTTTCATAACAATGAAGGACGGAACTAACTTCAGTTGCTATAATTATTATAGCATTATAGTACCAGTTGACCAGAAATCAATAAAGTTTATACTTGATGGCTTGATCAAACATTTTTAGGGTTCCGTACCCAAAGGATAACAAACGGGTATTAATCAAATCAAATTATTAAGCCTCCACTGTCCACCCGTCAATCCGTTTGTCCATCCGTCCGTCCGTCTGTCCGTCGGTCTGTCAGCGAGCTGTATCTTATGATCCGTAATAGATAGACGAGATAGATTTCCACAGAATTTGTTGCCGCTATCATCATCATAATCGGAATCATTATAGCTCTTAACAAGTCCACTGCTGAACATAGGCCTCCCACAAGGAATACCACAAAGCACGGTCTGAGCCACCTGCCTCCATCGATTTCCTATATGTCTTACCAGGTCATCACGCCATCTAGTGGGGGGACGCCTTACACTTCGCCTGCCGGTACGAGGCTGCCACTCGAGAACCTTTTTTTCCCATTGGTTGTCGGTTCTTCGAGCTATATGGCCGGCCCATTGCCACTTCAGCTTACTAATCCGTTGGGCTATGTTGGTCACTCTGGTTCTACTGCGGATATCCTCCTTTCTAAGTTTATCACGCAGAGAAACTCCGAGCATAGCCCTCTCCATAGCTCGCTAAGCGACTTTGAACTTCCTCATATGGCCAGCAGTGAAAGACCACGTTTCAGTACCATAGGTCATCACTGGCAACACGCACTGGTTGTACAGTCTCGTTTTCAAATTTTGCGGTATACCGGACGAGAAGATGTGCCGTAATTTCCCGAACGCTGCCAAGACGAGTTGAATCCGTCGATTGACCTCTCAGTCGAAGTTGGACTTACCTAGTCGAACTATTTGTCCAAGGTAAACATACTCGTCAACAACTTCCAGCTTAGTAGTCCCAACAACTAACGGCATAGGTGTGAAGTGGACGTTACACATGATCTTTGTTTAGTCGATGTTCATCTTAAGACATATCCGTTGGGAGGCACTATTGGTCATTGAGCATAGTGTTTAGGTCCGTCAGCTATTCTGCCATATGGACTATATCGTCGGTAAATCGAAGGTGAGTGATCTACGAGTACTCGCCGTTGATGTCATTACCGTATCCTTTCCAGTCCAGTAGCTTGGAAACGTCGTCCAAAGCAGCGGTGAAGAGTTTCGAGGATATAACGTCACCCTATCTTACATCTCTTTGCAGTTGTATAGGTTTCGTATTCTGGTTCTGTACTCGGATAGCCATCGTAGCCTTACTGTACAAACTCTTTGATATACCGGGAGGCTGGAAGTCGTTAAGTCTATAACAACAAACAATAAATTATTAATGTTGCCGCTTTTAACAGCAAATAATAAAAATAAAATAAATGAAAAATTAAAGAGAAAAAAATTCTAATAGAATCGTCTTTTACGATGGTACGGAACCCTTCATGCGCGAGTCTGACTCGCACTTGGCTGGTTATGTAATAAGTTGTTCTGCTATTTTTATACGTGGTAGAGCCATGCTGCAGCTATATTAGTAGTATAGTTGTAGCAAGAATGGGTCGGCTCGACCTGGGAAGGACCACGCTCTCACAGAATACCAGAGTAAAATAGCAGCTTAACACTGCTGTGTTTCGTATGGTGAGTGTAGAGAACCAGAGACCCTTTTTACTGGAAAAGAGGCATTCCAACTTAGTCCTCACGGGTGAAAAGGTATCTGCATTTTGATTCTTTACTGACGAAAGATGTAGATATCTATGGGTCACAGCAACCACCTATCATCAGGTGGACTGTGTGCTCGTTAACCAACCTATCCTATAAAAAAATGACTTCTTTTAGATTTTACTAAAAGCAAAGCTGTTTAGATTCTTATTTATTAATGTTTATTTATTGATAAATTACATTAATGGTAGTATTGTATATATTATATACTAGCTGTGCCCCGCGGTTTCACCCGCGTCATCACATGTCCGAGGTGCGCGACATGACCTAGTTCAAGCATTTTATAACGGCTAGGGTTTAAGCGTCGTTCGCGCGCCCAGTCAAGTATTGAATTATTTTATTTTTACATTATCTCTTAAACTATGCGTCCAAATAACATGGTATATAGAACAAAGTTTATCTTCATAAAATTTTCTTGATGATGAAGTTACTTTCGTTCGTAAGGATAAATAGGCCATGCCTAATAATAACGCTCATAAATCACTTTTAAATTTTTAATATTTTTTGTCACAAAATACCAAATTATGGCTTATGTATAAGAAATAGACATATGGTATCATGGACTTTTTTTTAGACGGAGTAAAGGTCTATATTTTTCTAGAACATTGTATTTACGTATTCCTAACGATAACACCAGCGTACGCAGATAAATCATTTCTGGAGTGCTTTTTCTTCTGACTTGCTTAACAAATATCCCAATTTAAGGCTAGTTGAGTAATATAGCTTAATGCTAGACAGCCTATACTATTCCACATAAATCTGGCTATAATATACAAAACTATTTTTTCAAATCGGACTGGTAGTTCCAGAGATTAGCGCGTTTAAACAAACAAAAAAACAAAAAACTCTTCCGCTTTATTATATTAGTATAGATTATGTATAACTAAACAAATCTTATAAATTACTACGTTCAGTTATATGCACACTTAAAATAGATGTGCACAACATTCATAATAAAGCAGATTATAAAAAGAAAACTCGATCGTTAAAGTTAAACAAGACAAGAAAATACTAATTAAATAAATAATTAACTATAGTATGAACTATTAAAATAACAGAATTAATTATGCATGAATAATTGATCGATCCTGCGTTTTTACTTCGTTAGTGTACACATGTTTCAATTTATAATATAAAATTATATTTAATTTAATGTACTGTTCAATGTTTAACAAATTGGTACTAGAAAGCTGAGTGTGAAATATAAAAATATTTGTTTTGCTTCGTGGAATACTAAGTATCTTGTTATCGGGAGTTTTAGGGACTTTATAATGAGCTTTGACATTATTTTTTTTAATAACGAAAGAAGGGCATTTTGTATTGTTTAATATTTTATGAAGAAACATTTGATCTGATATTATTAGGCGATTAGCTAATTACTTCAAAATCTTGGCGTTTTTGCAAAGATTGCAAGGCTAACCTGATGACAAGATTAAATTCTTTGATAGTAAGTGTTTTAAACTGGGTTCCATGCGACTCCTGCAAATTCTAGGTGACTTCTGTATAAGCTGTTCTAAATAATATATTTCGTTTTAGTTGATTTGAATTATGTAATGTTGCGCTAAAGAAAGCCTAGCATATGTACTTGGACTTTTTAGCAATTGTGAGTGTTAGTGATTGTGAGTTTTTTATTTTAATCTTCTATTATGTGTCATGCATAAATCTCTAATTCCCTTTACACGTTCCCTTATAATATCTACTTGGTACATATACTACCGTATGAAAATTGAAAATCTGACGCGTTCGTGATTGCGTGTACTGTCCGGCCTTGTTGACTCTACCGAGCACACCTTCTTTGTCTGTCAGTGCTGGTCTGAAACACGGCTACGCTGGCAGAGCGAGAAGAGGGTGCCTCAGAAGTCGGAAGAGGTCGGTCCTTGGATGTTGACAACAAATGACAACAGGACGGCGTTGAGAGAGTATATCAGGGAGGTCCTGCTGATAAAGAAGAAGGACGAAAAAGAAGAATAAACGGAGGAGTAGTCGCGTAATGCAGCGATGAGGAGGAGTACCAGCACCATGAAGTAATGCTAACGCGATCCCGTGGTACTGGGTACTTAAGAGAGAGGAGGTTTTAGTGGGTAAAATCTCACACTACTTGTCTTACAACATCTTGACGGTGTCTTTTGAAGATTTCCTCCTCTCTCTCTCTAATAATAAAACTTAGTACTTATACTAGGTACTTTCTATTTGCTTATGACTTAAAGAAAAACTGATACATACTCTAACATTTGTTTGTATTTAATACTATAGCATTATTTTATAATCTTTTGTTATCTTTATTATATCTTTAGAAAGATGATTTAGTTTGAATGTTTCACAATTTTAGGCCTGGCTATTCTTAACGCTTTTTTATATTTTAATTCTCTAAAATAATATTCATTCATAAATCCGATGAGTAAAAACACTTGATATTAGTAAATATAATAGTTGTATAGTATAGGACATTAAATGTCTATAAGAAAGTAATCTGTGAGGTTAGACTACACTTAAAAACGTAATGTCCATGTTTCACTCTAAAATCTTTATGAATTCCGACGCCAAGGCGGTGAGCTCAAAGGTCAATACTAAATTTCAATTTAATAGTTACCCAACTCTCACACATTCATAATTTCAACAGTCGTTTGTCCCGCTCCCACACAACTAGCTGTTTATATGACCCATTTTATGAGCGGAAATTCATTTATATAACTGAGCAATGTACCTACGCCAACTTAGTCTCGTAACTAGCATTAATAACAGTTATAAATGTAATAAAGTACCAAAACATAATAGACTTACATGTAATTGAATAGAAATAATGTAATAGTTAATGTTTACATCACGCATGACACGTTACGAATCGGCGGTGTTTCCAACACTTTTGTAAGGTTTGTTAATATTTTGTATCGTCGGATGTTATTGAATTGCTATAATTTTGAAAAAATAATGAAATAGCACTGTAATGTGAAGTCCCGTTAAAACAGGTATGGCAAATCAGATATTAGCCGGAACAAACAAACAGACAGACAGACAGACAAACATTTCAAATGTTGTCTTTTTGTTATATGTACCCTATAAACATTCACTGAAAAAGCTGTTGTTTTTAACATTACAAACAGATGTACTTCAATTTTATTTATTTGTATGTATGTATGAATGGAGTATAGATAAAGAATTTCTAATAAACGTAAATGTCGTCAAAAATATTTACAACTTATCGCTCATAACTTACACCATCAACATAATTTTAGTTAATAATGAGCGGATTGCATCAATTAGCAAAGTGTTGGCTTCAACATCTTAGTAATTCTGCTAACGCCCCGAAGCCACTGTATCGAGAATAAATTTCTATCGCAACGTTAAAGTATAGAGGATTGTAATATCGCAATAATAGTAAGAATGTTTATCTCTAAGTAGGCTAAAATAGTCAAAAATATAATTTTAGGGTTCTGTACTTCAAAAGGAAAAAACGGAACCCTTATAGGATCACTTTGTTGTCCGTCTGTCTGTCTGTCAAGACCCTTTTTCTCAGGAACGCGTGGAGGTATCAAGCTGATACCTCCACGCAAATCATATCAAATACTACTGTCTACTGTCCCTTAGAGCTGTGAAAAAATCAAACTTCTAAGCCAACGCAATCAAAAGATGCAGCCGTTTATGCCGCGAATTTTCGACATTCGCAAGGCAATCAAAACCTACAGGGTACTTCTCGTGAACTCAGGATCTTGAAATTTGGTAGAAAGCACCGTTTTATAGCACAGATAAAGGTAAAAATTGTGCAAAGCATAAATTTTTAGTTACATCATATAATAAAAATATTTTTAATAATTTTAAACTTATAGTATATCTACGGATTTGTTCGGAACCCTCGGTGCGCGAGTCCGACTCGCACTTGGCCGGTTATTTTAACTCCCGACGCAAAAAAAAGGGGTGTTATAAGTTTGACTGCAATGTGTGTGTGTGTGTGTGTGTGTGTGTCTGTCAGCTCTTAAAGGGGTGAAACGAATTGGGTGAGGTTTTTTTTTATTTAAAGGCAGGTTTTCTAGCGGCGGTTCTTAGACATGTTTTAGCGAAATCGGTTCAGGCATTTCAAGGTCATCTGTTGTTTTGTTAGCTGCGGTACGGGTATTTTCGGTTGTTTTATAATTTTCAATTTAAGTTATTATTTTTTATTATAATTTCAGGCTTTATACAAATATCTTATTACACTCGTTGTCAGCCCATGTCGCTGGACATATTCATGGGCTAAGGTTTTGCCGGTGCAGGGGTTTGTTGGTTCTCCTTCCTTCGACCTTCGACGATGTTTGTCGTCGCCGGCCTGGGTATTATACATCTGACAAATTAGAGTAGGTATATCACTATCTATCGGTGACCTTCCGTGATTCTTTTTGATTTTCTTGGTTTCACTACCTTCTGGCCTTACCTATAGTCGCATTCCTCAACACCCACGATATAATAAGTGGTGATGGGTTTACTTATGCCGCCACCACATTGGAACTAATTATGTACGTTTGTAAAATATAATCTGTGCCTTAATTAGTATTTTTTTAAAGTTCTTTAAAAACTTCCGTATGTTATGTTTCGTACGAAAAGACAACGGAGAATATACCTATCAAGCCTCAGGAATGACAACGGATCTGCGTTTTGTTTCTTAATCGAGGATAGATGTAGATAACGATGGGCCTGAGCATCCACTTACCATCAGGTGGACTGCGTTCGTTTGTCACCCACTTCAATTAAAATAATTAAAAATTAAAAATTTTGTACAGCCGACTTCAATATAAGCGACTTCAATATAGGTTATTTAAGAATTACTCAATAACCATTGGTCTAACCTTGATCAAATTCATATGGCACCACACGAGAACTATCAGCTTTCATATAAAAAAAATCATCGAAATCGGTTCGCCCAGTACAAAGTTATGAGGTAACACACATAAAAAAACATATACTCGAATTGAGTACCGTCTCCTTTTTGGAAGTCGGCAGAAAAAGTATATAGGTAACGAACTTTACACGAACAGTTTGGAAAATACATTCGTGGTATAATTTGTGATACAGCGCACTTAATAGATGTCTATTAAAAAACTGATCATTAAGCAATGTGTGTGGCTTCAAATAGATTATTATCAGTATTATAATATCCTCTATCAATATCTTATTCCTACGCAACTGATACGGCGTGACGTATCATATCCTGTAACCCTTGAGTGAGAAATATCGCGGGAGAACGTCACTCTGATTTCACTTAACGCGTCAACGCTTTTTTAAAAGTTTTACGAAATTCGATCTCTTTTGAATGCGTAAGACAAATTAGGAGGATGAAAATTATATATATCCTGGGTACAGTACACAGTCACAGGCAAAAAATAAATATTAGGAAATAATATAGTTTTAATTGTAATTTCAATAATTATTTCATCGCATTGAAACTACAGTAATGATATTTAATTTTTATTTTTATTAATAACTACTGTATACATACATTTAAATTTGGTTTGTAGTGAAACAAGAAAAATCTAATGTTCTAAATTTTTGTTGCTATATTTTAAATATTATTTATTACGTAGCCATACTAAAAAAAATACATACCTATTAGAACATTTGTTTGAATGTTTTAATCATATAAATCATAATACGAATAAGATAGATATAACTTATTTGATCGATATCACAAATAAAAGCGAATAATTCTTAGAATTTTCTTTAGACAAAGATATAGTATTATGCCACATCACTAAAATTTTAATCATGCACTGTTTCGTCTCACATTCAATCATATGTAGAAAAAAGTATTAAACTTGAAACCAAGAGTAGAGTTACCTGTAAAAAAGGATAGTCAAACGTCTATCGTGATATACCGCAGCCTGTAAAAAAGCTGATCGGCGCTGGCTTTAATATTGTGAAAGCTCGCTCAGAGATTATTTCCCTGGCGGTACCCGACCGCAGGGTATGCGCACACTACACCACATGGTGTCAGATGTCCCTTCCGCGAATATGTACCTATTCACGTCGCGAAAGCTTCGGTGCTGACATATGTCCGTTCTTCATTAGTGCGAAAATCACCACGATTTGTGTCAATATGCCCTTGCACATTGTTATACGGGCATTGAGTTATAATATGTACTACGTACTAGAGAAGCCATTTCAAACAAAAACTGTGTCCTACTCTATGTTATCGCGCATGCGCGGGAGTAGTAGTCGCGCATGCGCGAAGACTTTTAATTTGATATAAAATAAGATATTAATATAAAATAAATATAAGAATTTAATATAAAATATCTTAATTTCATCTAAACAAACATGTTATATTTCTAAATAAAATGTAATAATTATTATTTTATGGAATTCACAAATCTTCAATTTACGCAATATTTAGTTTGTACGGATTGCACTACAGTTCAGTTGAACATAGTCAATGGTCGGAATGGCTTCTCTAGTACGTAGTACATATAACTCAATGTATACGGGCTATAATTTCTTCTTACATTTATTGCACTTTGTTGTAATATTTATTTCTGCCGTGTAACAAAGTAAAGGATAACGTACCTACTGGCTCTTTTTAAGGTTGAGTACCCAAAGGGTAACCAACGGGACCCGCTTACTGAGCCTCAGTTGTCCGTCTGTCTGTCTGTCAGCGGGCTGAATCTCATAATTCGCAATAGGTAGACAGTTGACATTTTCACAGAATGTGTATTCCTGTTGCCGCTATAACAAACAATTATAAAAATAAAAATAAATTAGAATTAAAGGGGGCTACTACTAGAAACGTGTTTTGCGATGGTACGGAACCCTTCACCCGCGAGTCCGACTCGCTATTGACTGGATTTTTTTTAAATACATATGTATTTTGTTTGACTTTTGTCGTCTTGTAATTGACAATGTAGTTTAATCATTAAATAAATATATATACTATAAAATAATCAGTGAGTTGTATATGTTTTACCTATTTTTGTTCTTAGAGAGATATAAGAACTTGTTTAGTTTTTACTAGGGACAGAATTTGTGGTGTAAGGCGGGAATATTTTTTTGCGCAATTGAAAATCTCCTTTGCACGTGTTCTACCGATTTGATCGATGAGTATCTGAAGGATGATTGATGGCGATATATCGGAATATGCTGAATCTAAGTCCCGTAAATTAGATGACGATGAGCACCTACAACTTAAAAGATAAAGCATTATTTAGCTCATATACAAGAAGACGTATTTCCAACTGTGTACAAAAAAAAAAGATGAACCTTTCGTAAATAAAAAGTAGGTATATGATTAAATTTAATTCTAGATACATTGTAACAATTACATTGTCTCTAGAATTTAATCCTCAATTATAAATCCTAGATTCGTTTTCAACAAAGGTAATGGTTCAGCTAACTGCAACAAACAATTAAGAATAAAGCAATGAAAAAAAAATGTTCAAATTAGTTTTCAACAATCAACAATTTCCCACAGATTCAATAAGTCTGCCGTTAGGAGATTTAAGAATAGCGCCCTATCCTCGTTCGATTTATTTGTATACAATTCCAGTAATTAACTGGACAATTTAAAACCTATAATGTTTGTAAAAATTTATTCGTACTGACATTAAATGCGCACAGTCTTCATTCCAACCACAATGAAATTCCGTTGCAAATAAAGAAATTTATTGTAAGATGAAAAATATTCTTTTAAAATAAAAGAAATGTATTGATCAGGACAATGAAGTGTTTAATGAACAAAACGAACGGAGGCATTCAAAGGTCAGTGGCGAATGCTGCCTTGTACAGACAATTAAGGAACCACTATAGGATGTATGTACGTTATTTATCCAGGAATAACTTCGAGTATTCTCCTATGAATCGATAAATAAAGAGCGATCTGATAGTGCGATTTTAAATAAAATATTGCAACAAAGTGCGAATATCAATTCAGTCCTATTTAAATTAAAGTTTATATCTACTAAATACTGCAAGATTTCAAAATTAATAATCCTTTTTTGTAATATGAATAATTACCCACCTCGAAATTTGCTCTCAGTTACAGCCGAGTAATCTATACATATATACATACAAATATATAAAGTCGAAGTGCCTATTTGTAATGTAAAAAGAACGGCTTTTTTCTAAATGCATATGAAAGTCGATAAGGCAGTTGCAACAACAACACATTTTTTAAATTTTTGTCTGTCTGTATGTCTGTTTATTCCGGCTAATCTCCGAAATGGCTGGACCGATTTTGACGGTAATTTCACTGGCAGGTAGCTGATATTATAAAGAATATAACTTAGGTCACTTTTATTTTAGAATAAGTATTAGAGTTCCGCGCAAAAAAATTAAAACCCATGAAATTCAATCGTAATAAATTACATGCGGGCGAAGTCGCGGATAACAGCCATTTGTACGATAAAAAACGACAGGATTTTTTTTTAATTTTACACTTTTTATATTAACAAAAAATAACTGAATATTATGGAATTAGAATTGAAAACAAGGAGATCTAACGCTAAAAAAGATCTGAAGGTGATGAATTCAAGCTAAAAATGGTCACCACTCGCACCAGTCGGAACTAAAAACCTGAACAAGATATAATAATGAATAAGATATCCAATTAAAACGGGCCAAGTGTTAAACGAGAAAAACATATATAGATCGATTAAACAAAAACCGACCGTGCCTTACGCATGCCTAGTCGTCCTAACGAAGTTCTTAGCTCCTCCGTTTTACATTACCTTCAGGTTTTTATAGCTTACTTAAACTTGCATAGACGGCCTTTCAAATTACTCGTATCACTTCACGAACGTTTCTATACTACGTTCTCAGCACACCGACCCGTTTAAAAAAAGTGTATAATATAAATATTAGTGTAATAAATGAGAAGTTACAATTTATTAATAACTTGTATATTTTGTAATGGCTTTTTGTCACAATACAAACAAAAGTAAAGCCTGATATAATAACATATGAATAAAAAAATGATAATTACCAACATCATAATATAGTTTTAGTTAAATATTGAGAATATATAAATAAAAAAGAAAATTATCTCCATATAATCAATTGTTGTCCATTAGTCTCGCAAAAACTCGAAAATGGCTGGACCGATCTTGATGAAATTTTTTGATTGTATTTAAGTTTTCTTTTTATACGATAATGGCGACAAACGGGCCCACAGCCCACTAAATGGTTAGTTGGTTGCTGTGGCTCATAAACATCTACATTTATCCCCGATTACGAATTAAAATGCAGATGCGTTGTCAACCGTAAGGACTAAGATAGCATGCCTCCTTTCCAGTAAAGAGGGTCTCCGGTTCTCTACGCTGACCTTACGAAATACAGCAGCGTTAAGCTGCTATTTTACGCCGGTGTTCTGTGAGAGCGTGGTCCTTCCCCGGTCGAGCCGACCCATTCGTGCTACAACTATACTACTAATATAGCTGCAGCATGGCTCTACCACGTATAAAAATAGCAGAACAATTTATTACATAACCGGCCAAGTAAGTTTACCTCTTTTTCTCGTTCTACCACGTAAGTTTTAGATTCACAATTGGATTCGGTAGGTGTTATAGTTGTCGATATCCAGAAATAACTCGTGCGAAGCCGGCGCAGATTGCTAGTAACAAATGAAAAAAGTTACGCTATGTAGTGGTGGTGGAAGAGAATTCACAACCACATATGATCCCATGGGTGTCGTAAAAGGAAGCAGGGAAACTGAATCAAGAGATGAGCAGCACAATTTGCACCCCGTCTGCTAAGCAAGGCAACCATGGTATAATATATCGTCCCTGTGAGTTATTTTTGGGGAGGCCTATGTTCAACAGTAGACTTTGATAGGCTCTATGATCTCTCTATCTTAGAAGATGATGATGATTAAACAAAACCGCAAATTAACCGATTAACGCAGACCGTGTTACATTTGTTTATACTTTATGATATTTTCATTTTTCGTAAACCTTCCGTAAATTTGTTTTAATTCCCAAAGAGCATCAAATTATGGAAATTTAGGCTTTAAATCAAAGAAATAAGGAAAATAATTGCTTTTCTGCTGTTTGAAGCCGCGAAACTAATGGCTCTACAAATCCTTCTGGAGCCGGCCAGGTATTGTCCTCATACAATTTTATTTGCTCCCTTTGCTAACTACTGTCGCCTTTCCTTCCTTTTTCCTTTTAACGCGGACAATTTTTAAAGGGCTTATGTTTGATTCCATTATTGTATGCCAATCAGCTTGAATTACAATGTCCTTTAGCAACGGCCGAACTGAGTGGGAATCTTTATTATTTTTGTTACAAATAATTTATTTATGCGTTTTTGTATCGAGTAAACAAGGCATCTGCTTTATTTAGATACGAGCGGACTTACATGAATGTGGTTTTGAATTTAAATTTCTTGAATTTTGAGGTGGAGGGCACTCGTCGACATTTGTTATGTTACTTTTTTTATTTACAAATAACCGATGTTTTTACTAGCATCAGAGACTGTTTGAGATTAAAGAGATTTTATTCAAGATAGCCACGTTAAAATAATACGAATCTGAAAGTAAATATTGCAGACTTAACTGTTTTCGTTTATCTTGACTAGGTAAAGAATTGTTCCTATGTATGTATTAGAGTATCGTTTATACTCACTTAAACAAAATGTCGTTCACGTCATGCTCAAGTACAGTTTGTGGTATGACTTTACATATGTTCGGTAAATTTATCACACCTTAAGACAATAAGGCGCAAGTCCCTCTGTGGGATTCAAAATACGCCTCCGATTCTAATCTTCATTGAGATCGCAAAAGCAAAAAAAAAATATTAACCGTCCCATTTAAGTTCCTAATTGAGACGCGTGAAACAGACAGAGTAACACTTTTATAAGAAGGTTTTAAGTACGCCGCGTGTTAAGGAAAGTATGCAATAAATCTCATTGTGGACGCTGTTATCTCCCCACTGAAGTAGCCGATACAGTCTGTGTCAAGTTGGTTGCAAATTTAAATATAAACAACTTAAGTACTTTCGTATCAATCGGCGCCCGCCTTTTGTGTTATCTCGGACCGTCATATTTTGAAGTGGCAGATAGCATTATTTTTGTGTTTGTTGCTTATTTTGCCATCAAGTGTACACGATTTATTGTTCCACTCGGCGTTATTATATGCAAAATACTCGTGCCTTTTAAAATGAACAAATCCCAATCGTTTTGTTTCATCGGATGCACTCGATTTAGTTTTATTGTTCAGTTAACTGTCAATTTGTAGGCTGATTGTGCGGGTCGGCTTTATAGTCAATGTTTTGCCTTCAGTATTCAAATTAAAAATATTTAATGCTATGGCCTAGCATGAGGTTCAAAACATAAAAACAAATTATTCATATTTTAGGATTCATGGTACACAATATTTTCTACCTTATCGAATTTTCTATTTCATTTTTATTTTCTTATTAACAGAGATTTTTACGTGGTAGAGCCACGCTGCAGCTATGTTATGGTTGTAGCATAAATGGGTTGGCTCGACCGGGGTAGGACCACGCTCTAACAGAGTACCAGCGTAAAATAACAGCTCAATGCTGCTGTGTTTCGTATGGTGAGTGTAGAGAACCGGAGACCCTTTTTACTGGAAACGAGGCATTTCTTTTTAGCCCTCAGGGGTGACAATGTATCTGCATTTTGATTCTTAACTGAGGATAGATGTAGATGTGTATGGGCCACAACATTTACTTACTATCAAGTGGAATGTGTGCTTGTTTGTACCAATGAAGAATGAAAAAAAATGCAGATGTATTCCCAGTTAATATGGTCTCCAGTTCTTTACACTCACCATACGTATTGCAGCCGCATTAAGCTGCTATTTCACGCTCGTGGTCTAGGGTAGGAGTAAACCTATTGTTGCTACAATCATAATATAGTTGCAGCATGGCTCTATCATGTATTCAAGTTTAATGATTGACGATTTTCAGGGAATCAGTAAAAAATAAAAAAATATCTACGAAAAAATTCAATTAATTTTTTTTTTGGCATATTGCTTATTTTAATTATCATATTAAAAATACAATGTGTTCGAAATTGCTTATTTTGCCACGTTTTTACTAATTCGCTTTCGTGTATGTTTGTTCGGGTAGAATTTAGTAATTGATTTTAAATTAACTTCCCGATGGACTTGAAATTTTTAAAGATAGATCAGAATCAGATGACAATGTAAGAATATGAGAAAATAAATAGGTATATTAAAAAAATATTACCTCAATAATTATTGTGTTTGTTTTTATTTGAATATTATAATTTTGAAATTTCCTTTCAAATACGACGCATGCTTATTATTATACAATTAGTTTACCTACGACATAGACATAGAGAGAATGGACTGTGCGTTCCGTATTCAGTTGTGCACTGAATTCAGACCGAAAATTGTGAGCGAGACAAAGCGAATGTGCAGTCAGTAGTTGGCTGTTTCTAGAATTTTGATTGTTCTACGTCACTGGCTTAAAAGACGTGGACCAATCAAGCTTGCAGGAAAGAGACAGGCATTAGCCACACAGTCGCTTTGCCTCTTCCTAGAGAATGGTCACTTTTTTGAGGCTAACGCTCAGTCCATGCTCAATGTCTAGACTTACAGTAACCAATAGGGTTTCTAATATATTGTTGATTTAAATTTCAGTCACGCCCACTAAAATTCAATTCAATTTTGAGCAGATATTAAATATAGAGCCATTGAGATAATATGTTACTATGCAACATATTATCTCAATGTATAGGGCTTACAAGTTTGAAAAAAAATAACCTTAACGTAATAACAATTGACGGCTCCGTGACGTAGTGTGTCAGCATAGAGTTACTGCGCTGAGTGACCCGGGATTCACTTCTGCACGGAACAAATATTTGTATGGCATTCAAATAATTGTTCCGGGTCTGGATGTTCGTTCTTGTAAAATTTATATATGAAAATTACGTCCACGGTACAGCAGAAAATCTAAGTGCCGGGGTAACGTTTAAAAACATTGTAAATCCAGAGAAAAGCACCGGACAGAGAGTTGGAATTTTTGAAATTGTTTCAATGCGGTCTGACTCGATACTATGAAACAACCTGTATTTCTTATTATATTCATGCGTTGACATTAACGAGGTAACAATGATAATAGTCATTTCATATGAGACGAAAGCAATATGTATATACTTATGAAGACAACAGCAAAATTTACGTGTAAATGACTAATGCTAACACTACTGTAAGTCTCATGGAATTTTAATGCTTAAAGCAAATGACACATGGAGCAATGTCGCATGAAGTACTTATACATTTGCAACAACGCCAATTTATCTTCGCACTGGACGCTGGAGCAATTAATCAGTTGGCGTTGTCATGTACAGACCTCGGCTTCGGTTTCCATAACTGTCAATATAGTGCAAGTAATTTTAACCGGTATTACCTAGTATTAAAGGTTACCATCGAGAATGCATTTTTGCGTAGGCAATGCACCGTTTTGCAGTCCGTACACAGTATTCGCTTGATAAGGAAAAAACGATGATTTCTTGCTAATTATCGACAGTGTTGTGCTGATTTTGTTTTTCTTTGACCACTTAACACCTACGATGCAACTGTCATTTAGCTTCTGCGTCAAAAGTATCCATTGAAAACACTTCGATATGTTTATAAATTTGATATGATTTGTCAGCAATTTATGGCAATTATACACTTCTCACGGGTCGATAGTGAAGTCGTTTAGCGTTTGGGTGCGCTGCTTCAGGCCGCGAGTTTGATTCCTACACGTCACATATACGTATATATAGAAAAATTACAATTTACATGACAAGTTTTATTGCTGGTTCTTTGCAGTATAGAGATTTTGTGGAAACAGTGATAAAAATAAATGTTATAACTTATAACTAACTTATTGCATAAAGTCTATACTGAAATATTATATATTGATTTCTGTTATATTTTGTATGCAAATTTGAAGTAATAAATATTATTTATAGAATAAATAACAAATGGGCACACAGTCCACCCACTAGTAAGTGGATGCTGTGATTTATTAACATTATTATCTATCCTTGATTAAGAATCAAAATTTGGTATGCGTTGTCACACCTGAGGACTAAAATGGAATGCCACATTTCCAGTAAAAAGGTTGTCTGGTTCTCTACACTCACCATACAAAACACAGCAGCATTGACCTGCTATTTTACGCTGGTATTCTGTTAGAGTGTGGTATTTCCATTCATGCTGCAACCAGTAGCATTGCTCTACCACTTGCTTGTTAGTCAATTCATAAACAAAGGTCCGGTCAAAGCTGAAATGATTTCATATACATTTTAAAGTAATTGAATTTTAAAGTGATTGAGTATCAGACTCATTTCAAATGCTGGCCATCTAACGTACGGTGTTTTATTTTTTAAATAAGTTAAGCTAAATCAACAAACAAACTTATATTCCACTGATATCCCATAGACACGTAGACAATTTCATACAAAGAGATCTATATCTGCGTTGTCATAGTAGTCCACATAGCCTGTGATTATAGCAAACAAGCAAGTGCTGCCATTTGGTGGCATAAATAAGCAAGAGGCACCTATCCAAATGATTTTTTACGTGGTAGTGCTATTCGTACTAAAACTATACCATGCTACAGTATAATTTAACAGTTGTAACACGAATAGGTCGGTTTGACCTGGGCAAGACCACGCTTTCAGAAAATTCCAGCGTAAAATAGCAGCTCAACGCTGTATGGTGAGAGTAGAGAACCGGATACCCTTTTTACTGGAAACGAGGCATTTCATCTTAGTCCTCACGGGTGACAACGCATTTGCATTTCAATTCGTAATCGAGGATTAATGTAGATGTCTATGGGCAACAGCAAGCATTTACCATCAGGTGGACTGTGTTCTCTTTTGTCTTTTTTTATAGGATAGGGTGACAAACGAGCACCTATAAAAACGAACTAACACGCAGAAAAGGAGTCCTTTGCGGAGTAAAATTGTCATCACCATCATCATCATCATCATTACAGCCCTTCAAAAGTCTACTGCTGAACACAGGCTCCCGCAAAGAATGCTATAAAGCACGGCCCTGAGCCACCTGCATCCATCCACTACCTGCATGTCTTACCAGGCCGTCACGTCACGAATAAATTAAAAATAATAATATTCAATTTTAACTCCTTGCAAATAAAGGTCAGAAACAATTGCAGTCACCTTTCCAATAAACAAATTACTACCTGACTATTGCAAATAACCTTATGCCTTTTGAAAACATTCAACAATACTGCTGGGCTACCGTTAAATCAGGAACTAAGAACAGGCAGAATTCCAAAGTCCTATAAACATCCATAAATACCGCCATCATAATAAGAAGGACCGCACAGCCACTTGATTAGTACGTTTTGAGTTAAACGATTCTAATTATTCATGATTCTTATCTCTACTGCTTAACAGTCTGTAGAAAGTTTGTGGAGGGGGTATTGATATCTTGCTTAGATGGCGGAAATTTTCAATCGGTGTGTTCGTATGACGTTTTAGTTTTCGCGATATACTAAAGGCGATATTAATAAAATTTTAATCTACCCTTTATTTCAATTTGTGTATAAAATCGATTCAGATTAAACGGACTTTGGGACAGTGTCCACTTTCCAGAACATTTTTTCTTTAATACACAAAATAAAAATGCTTATTATTTAAAAACTGGCGAAAATAGTTCTAAGGAAAGTTACAGTTAACTATATACTACTAATGATATGATAAGATACCTGCGGATGTTGAGCAAACTGAAACTCTAAAATGACGCAAAGCTTATTGAAAAAAAGATGTTTGGAGAATGTACTTAAATCCAATCATTTAACAGTAGCTTAATGTAAATTTCACAATACGCAAGCAACCCGGGTTCGATCCCCGTCGGCACCAATGAAATTGTTAATTGCAATTTTAAGTGCTGATTTACGTGGTAAACGTGAATTACGTGATTACGTGGCTCGGCGGTGAGGAAAACATCGTGAGGAAACCTGCACGTCTGAGAAAAAGAAAAAAATTTTTCGAAGACATGTGAAGTTCGCCAACACGCATTGGGGCAGCGCGGCGTACACTTCCTTGCCCTAAAGCCCTCTCAGAAATGAGAGGAGGCCTGTGCTGAGCAGTGGGACGTGGATATGCTTTTACTTTAATTTTTAATGCATTATAATTTTATAGTAAAGTTATTTTAAGATTACCTGTATTCATTAATTCGCATTATAGTTATTAATTAATGTTATTTTGAACTGGTGGTAGTTTTGCTTTTTTAAATACATCAAATGAGCCTAAATATAACCCTTTCACTGTCCCGTGCACTACTTAGAGGTCATTACCATTGTCTTACTAATATGTCTGAAAACCGGACCGTGAAAGTGTTAATGTAAAGAAATTGCATACAATACACCTTAAATCGTGACTAAATCTACCTTATTTGTAAACCGCCTATGATTTGAAATGTTGTGTTTAATGTTATGTAAAAACAACTTAAAAATACTTTTGTTAGTCTAATATCCGATTTTTCTCTTTACAGATGTCAGCGATAGATCCGGATTGTGGCGTGAATGCGATCGTGAACTACACTCTACCAGAGCAGACAGTTGTGGCTACATCACAATTCACCATAAAACCTGACACTGGGGAACTCTGTGTCGCCGCGCCTCTGGACCACGAAGCCAATAGTGACTTTGAATTCCCCGTTGTTGCAACAGATAGAGGTAATTTTTTTTATAGGATAAGGGTGACAAACCAGCACACAGTCCACCTGATGGTAAGTGGTTGCTGCGGCCCATAGACATCTACATCTATTCTCTATTACAAATCAAAATGCAGATGCGTTGTCACTCGTGAGGACTAAGATGGAATGCCTCATTTCCAGTAAAAAGGGCCTCCGGCCACCTGCACTCACCAAGCGAAACGCAGAGGTAAACCTCTACTTCACGCTGGTATTCTGTGAGGTCGTGGTACCACCCCGGTTCGAGCTGGCCCATCCGTGCGACAGCAAAAGCTGCCGCGTGGCTCTACCACTGTTAGTAATTTCTTTCAATAAGTAAATATATTGTATTAAATATTTGTGTGAATACAGAGTGTTAAATCACTAAGATGTCATTAAGTCTAAATGCAATAAAGTTTTAGTACATTATACAATGTTAACGCTTCGCATAATTAGTAGATTTTTTGAGATTTTATCTTGTTCAAATATACTATATTCTATTTATAATCCGCTAGAAACTTGTAATGAATAATTATGTAAATAAAAATGGTTCATCGCTACCCAAAAAAAGAAATAAGTATAATATATTATAACAGACTATAAAACCAGAGATACGCAGAAATGATGTACATTTCTTTCACAAGCGTATAAAAGAACAAACTTTAAAATAATACCGACAGGTGGAAACATTGCAGACTATAAATCCATATGCAGAGCTTCAAAAATAAAGCGCCGACGACACTGCAAGTCGCGAATAAATTCCTAAAGCGTCCGTCGGCTGTTGTCTCTACTACCCAACTGATTTATGGGGCGCGAACCGTCCAACTATTAAATACCTTAAGTTTTTATTTTGGCCAATCTGACGGTCGGCAACCGTTCCTCTGGGAAAGGAAAATTCGGTTGTAATTTCTTTCAATAGGTAAACAGACATCTTGATTTAACAAAATTGGTTAAATATCAGGTATTTCAAGCTTTTCGAGAGGTGCTTAACAACAACGTAGCTATACTTTGTCAATTTTTTGAATTGTGTAAATATATGGTAATAGTCTACACGCTTTAATAAAACAACACATAGTCTAATTAAATAAATTGTATATTAAAGAAAAATATAACAATATACCTTTAAATCAAATCGTGGGTAAGTTGAATCTAGACTTAGTAAAATACAATATCTTATTTCAAGGGTCCTTTAAAAGCAATATATTTGAAGAATTTGTGTTTTCTTGTCCCCGTGCTATGGGTTCTCGTTAATCAGTAAAATGCGTTCCGTTTCCTTGTTTCTGTCACGGTGCTATGTAAAGTTGGCTTGCAACGAGAACTGGTTTATTCGCAGTCGTATTAAAAGAATATGCATCAACTAAATTATTTTTGAGTTCCAACATACGAAGTTTATATCTCAAAACTCGTACACAACGAAAACGCGTTGACATCAGTATAAATCAAGTCGCTGTCAATTAAACATAACATTACAACAATACACAAACAATCAAGGGACCAATTATTTATATATTCGCAGGGGGCCTGTCGACGACCGCTATGGTGAAGATCCAACTTCTCGATATCAACGACAACGTTCCCGCATTTGCTGTTAAGGATTACAACGTGTCTTTAAAAGAAGGAAGGGTAACGTCAAATGAACCGATAGTAGCAGTTACGGCCACTGATGCTGATTCTGGAAGATTTGGAACAGTCACTTATAGAATAATCAATGGAAATGATAACGACGTGTTCAGAATAGACAGGAGTACAGGAGAGATATTTGTAACAAAACCTGCTTTAATACAAGCAAATGGAAAATTTAATTTAGAAATATCAGCCACCGATGGCGGTGGACTCGCTGCACCCCAAAATGCAATGGTTCATGTGAACGTCATGCCTACTGGTGTAGGATCGGCATTATTCGATAAACCTAGATACAATTTCCGAATCAGAGAAGACGTTAGAAGCGGCACCATGGTTGGCAATTTGAAAGCTACAGCTGGAGGTAAGCTATTTCTTTTACTATACTTAAGCAAAATTTGCTAAAACAATTACAGGAAGCTTATTTTTCATAAACGTGGAATTTTTCGGTCTTATTTTAAAAAATTGTTAAATATTGTGTACATATACATCTTACACGTACCAGTAAAGAACTTTTTATTCTCCTTCATAATCGTTAAAAGTCGCAAAATCTAGGGCGCTGGTTAGTTCTATACAAAACAAAACAGAAAAGTTCGTAAGAGTACGTTAAAATACTAGTTCACGATATAGGTGACCAAAGAGTCTCCGTGGTACTTAGTGTACTGACTCAATAGAATTTAGTCGTCAGTTAGAAAAGTCCATAAAAAAACAAATAAACGTTTTAGATTACATACAAAGAAAGTCACTTAGGGACTGAGTAAATATGAATGTTAGCATAGATCCAACTACCATTGGATTGAATTACGTTATAGCTTCATTTCACTTTAACAAATTTATTGAAATCGTGCCACAATGTACAGTTTTAATTCAAAAGCTTCCGACTGCTACCTCACTCTTTGGAGGTTTTGAGCAACGGCAATACTTTTGTAATATCAACGATCAAATTGTTTGCATTGCACTACATACATTGGATTCTAATATTTATCGTTAATACTCCTTAATTGATTTATCCTTCGTAGTTTTGTAATTAAAGATGTCACTATGGGCGAAATCTGTACCAGTCGATACATCAAATTATATTTCATAGTATTAAATTTACCTAAATTTATACTACCAAATGATTGATATAAAATCAAATTACTATCGAAATACATACAAATGTAATTAACATTTTAATTGATCGGTGATACAGTAAGTGCTCCAAAGATTACACACATAACTTTCGAATGAATTAGATTAGATAAATCCGTCGATTAGAAAAGTCATTTTATTTATCGTTCAAGTTTATCGCTTCTATAATAATGAGATTCAGTCGTGACTTAGTAATGAAAGTTCCGATGACAATTTATACAGCATGTGTTGAATACATAGCACCTTAATCGCGAACGCTTCTAGTTTGTGCCAAGCGCTGAAAGTGTGGATATCTATGCACAAATACGTAATCGCCCATTGTCCCTGGCAAGATCACGAAGACGTTATGTGCGGCCATTGTATGACTCCACTTCCAACTCTTTTATAACTAGTTTTGTACCTGTTTTGTACTTAACAATCAAAGTGCATGTCTTTCAATTTATAAAGGAAATGAAATTTAATCAGACATTGCCTCCGTTTTACAACTTAACTTTCAATGTTGCATTGATTTTATACATTTTAATAAACTTTTCCCGTATTTTTTGGGTTAGCCGCGTTGCCATGAGTACTAAGGCGCCGTTCCTCGATTCTAATTCCAGGCTGAGCCCACCATTGTATAAATTCATTAACTGTTTCTTTGTATGGGAGTAGGCTTGTGCCTATGTAGTACGTACATATATAGGCTGCGCTTATTTATTGTTTATTTCAATGTCCGATATTTTTTTCTTATTCCCGAGTCTCATTCACTGTGTCTTCTGTAAGTATTCGCAAGTACATTTGTGGCACTACAATATGTTCTGCGCAAGTCAATGCTTCCGATTAATCTTAAAATAAAATTGGTCGCCGTGGTCTAAAAATTTCCAAAAGAATAATCCCGCATTGCCCTATATTTTCAAAAATACAAAACCAGGCATGCATTTTTACAAACAGTTGTTTATACTTACTATGCCCTGAGCTGTGCACTGCACTTATGACGTACATATTCGTGACAGTAGCTTGTGCACTTATAATGACCATTTCCATAACCAGTGTGTAAGAATTTTTTTTTCTTCTTCACCAGCCCGTCAATATCCAAACCCTCTCCTATTTAATAGAGGATTTGCCTTAATCAAAGCCGAAGCTTGGATTAATTGACGTATCGATCACAGTACTAGACTTTGCGTACAGTTAACGCTGTAAATAAGACTATAATACCGCCATATATCGGAAACAAACTCTTTTTGGCATGTCCCATAGTCTCTTATGACATCCACCGGACGAATTGTGGTGATAGAATTTATTTCATCGGATAACGGTGACAAACGTGCACACAGTCTACTCATTGGTAAGTGGATGATGCGGCCCATAGACATCTACATCTAACCTTGATTAAGAATAAAAAAAATGTAATGTCACATTTGAGGACTAAGATGGAATGCCTCGTTTCCAGTAAAAGGGGTCCCGGTTCTCTACACTCACCATACGAAACACAGCAGCATTAAGCTGTTATATTAAATTGGTATTCTGTGAGAGCGTGGTCCTACCCCGGTCGAGTTGAATTAATTATGCTGCAACTAATATAGCTGAAGCGTGGCTCTATCACGTAAGATAGATAAAAGTAAAGACAGATTAAAGTAATAGTAGGCTGTAGGCTATACCCGTTCAACTACTGGACACAGTGCATGAAGCAATAGTCTGCAGAGCTGATACAGTGCGCGTTGGTGGACTTTACATGTTAAAAAAATGATTCTTGTGAATGAGGTAAAGTACTAATGACTCTTACACCATCACCACACTGCACATATCTACAAAGCTAGTTCAATGGTTATTCCGTAATAAGACGTTTGGCATGTAAGTCTAGTCTCGGTGTACCGCATGCGGGTGAGGTTGCACATTCTGTAAAATTATAATTTTATGTTGCGGTGTATAAAAATCGATCAACCTTTTCGTTACATGTGTGAAACTTCTGCCAGCTTCAGCGGTTTCTTTTATGTCTAGGAGTCAAGCTGGTTACTTACCACCATCTTGCCTGTTTCTGGTGTCTAAAATCAGTGAACCTGGGTTGCTACTAATTTGAAGCTTCAATCAATATTATTACAGACATTCTATCGTAAAACCAATGGACGACAACGTGTTTGAATTAGGCCTCTTTGTTAGAAGTTGGCTAAGGGTATCCATGGGCTTCAGTAGTCATTTACTTTTTTTATAGGCTATGGTGACAAACGAGCACACAGTCCACCTGATGGTTAGTGGTTGCTGTGACCCATAGACATCTACATTTATCCTTAATAAAGAATCAAAATGCAGATGCGTCGTCACCCGTGAGGACTAAGATGGAATGCCTCTTTTTCAGTCAAATGGGTATCCGGTTCTCTACACTCACCATACGAAACACAGCAATGTCAAGCTACCATTTTACGATGGTTTTCTGTGAGAGCCCGGTCCTTCGCCGGTCGAGCCGACCCATACATGCTTCAACTATACTACTACTATAGAGGCAGCATGGCTCTACCTCGTATAAAAAAGAACTTTCAGATGTACTGTTTACTTTCGTCACCCTACTATAAAAATAATAACGAAAAATACTATTATTTTTTACTA
This sequence comes from Parnassius glacialis, assembly GCA_033319125.1. Lineage (NCBI taxonomy): Eukaryota > Metazoa > Arthropoda > Insecta > Lepidoptera > Papilionidae > Parnassius > Parnassius glacialis. Next base: position 45,640,719 of record JAVANC010000010.1, read on the forward strand.
TCCTTTGGCCCATATTCTGCATTTCAAATTTATCTGTCACACTCAGTCTGTAATTGCCATTATGCATATTTGTCAACATCTTTTATGAGTGCAATTCTCATCATCGTATCCCTTTCAATCTGTGCTTTATTTACGACCATATTTACATAGTATATACCGTTAGAATGTAATCATTTAACAAACTTCAATATTGACATTAGAATTTCGATTATAATTTTCATAGATTCATTGAAACACCGTTGATAAATCAAAGGGAGTCAATAAAGTACGGCCGCTATCTCACTCGAAGCGGTGCGTTGTTCCACTAATATTTATTCTACAAGTCTTTCTCTTACAACGTAGTGTAACCAGGTAATAAATATAATATACACATTTTTGGAAAATTATGGAGCATACACAAATATTGTTCTTGTTGTAGTGGCGACTTTTACATAACCGTGTAGCGCAGTGTAAGAATACCCCAACCTCATATCGTCCAGTGGGTGTCGTAAGCGGCGACATAGGGAAAATGAAACAGGAGAAGGACAGCAGCATTTTCAGATGCGTCGTCTCTCCTGATGACTAAGATGGAATGCCTCGTTTCCAGTAAAAAAGGCCACCGTACGAAACGCTGGTATTTTGTAAGAGCATGATACTTCTACGGTCGAGACGAAACATTCGTGCTACAACCATTATATAACTGCGACGTGGCTTTACTATATAATATATAACATGTATATGTGCCTGGATAGTTAATTTTATATTTAGTGTTTATTTCTATCTAATGATACCTATCATTAACTCAAACTCGTAACGTAAAATCACTGAAGTCAATTTGATTAAAATACACGTCCTTAAATTTAATTAGCGACATTATAATGTAGTCAATCGGCTATTTAATAGGCGTTTGAAGTCCAAGAGCAAGGTCGATTTAGTATCCGATAGTATAAGCTTAAAACCTTAAAACTGTCATAACTTTCGATATTGCATTTTATATGGTTCATAAAATAACTAAACCATATAAAATGCAGTATCATAAACATACTATTTAGGGTTTTATTATATAGATTTTTTAAATTAAATATGAAAATACATACCACCTATTCACTGGCCTAACTTAATAAAATAAAATCTTTAATATCCTTTACCAATTTAAGCCAAAAACATGCGTGAGTGTCGTGGAATACTCGGTTGGAACGAAGTTCCTTTCGTAGTATATTATTATTGATAAACGTATTATATTATTGATTAACAAATACAATGAATTACTAGCGTCTATTATAATGACGCGTCATTTAAAATAAAATAACATTTCTTTTATGGCAAGATAAGTAAAAGTGCGAGGGAGATGGATATTATTCCACCTCACTTTGTTATAGCCACCAAAGCTGTCTACACTACGCCAGGAGGGGTCGTGACGGAAAAATCTTACACTTTTTAGGGTTCCGTACCTCAAAAGGAAAAAAACGGAACCCTTATAGGATCACTTTGTTGTCCGTCCGTCTGTCTGTCTGTCTGTCTGTCAAGACCCTTTTTCTCAGGAACGCGTAGAGGTATCAAGCTGAAATTCATATCAAATATTCAAGTCTACGAACCCTTAGAGCTGTGAAAAAATCAAACTTCTAAGCCAACGCAAATCAAAAGATACAGCCGTTTATGCCGCAAATTTTCGTCAATTGCAAGGAAATCAAAACCTACAGGGTACTTCCCGTGAACTCAGAATCTTGAAATTTGGTACGAAGCAACGTTTTATAGCACAGATAAAGTAAAAATTGCGAAAAGTATAAATTTTTAGTTACATTATATAATAAAAATATTTTTAATAATTTTAAACTTATATACCTACAGATTTGTTCGGAACCCTCGGTGCGCGAGTCCGACTCGCACTTTGCCGGTTTTTTTATTTTCGCTTAGCCCCATCCGCCAAATTCATACCGTCCGATAAGGAACTTCGTTTTTTCATTTATCTTACAGTTTCCATGTCAATTTAAGTTGCAAAAACTTAGTAGATGGATGGATGATCACATTACCAAAATTTCTGGCAGCTTTTACACTGCTCAACTTCACAGGTCTGTCCTGGTCATTTCATTTTAGTTCTCTGGGGTCTGCATCTGCATTTTGATTCTTAACTGAGGATGTAGCTTTCCATAAACCCCAAAATCCACTTACCATCAGGTGGATTGTGTGCTCGAATGCCACTCTTATTCTGTAAAAAAAAGTCATGAGGCCTGAATAAAAACGCAAAAGAAACCAACTCTTAACTTAGAATTTATATTTTTTATCTATGTAAGTGACCTCAATCAACATATGGAAAATTAACGAACGAGATACGAAGTAGTAATGATTTACCTAACTTACCAATTCTATATAACTTAATTTTTGTTTATTATTAATTTTATAACAGTTCAATCAAACAATTCTGTAGGCAACGGTGTAACAGGGTGCCGTTTCGTACAACTTCACGTTTATTCTGTTGCAAGTTGGAGCTCTGTAAATCACTGAATTGCAAGCTCCACCGTTAGGGTACGTGGCGCACTTGTCTGTGAGAATTCCGCTATTGCCGCACCATTGTTATAATATGAGATAGTCGCCCGAGATTCATAGTTTAAGAAGCCTTATGTATTGTGTAAATATGAAATAGACCACACTGTTCCGACGCACTTAGGCGTACTTATCTACAAAGAGGCATCAAACGTAAATCATTCCTACATCCACGGAATATTATGAAATATTGTTAAACGTAAATTGTTAATATAATAGTCAAAGTTTATTTTTATTTAAACAAATTTCATCAGCCTGTTAAAAGTCAATTGCTGAGCTGTGAGAACCTATATCAAGGAAGAATAAACACTTGTCAGACAAATTAGCAATAGACGGAACAAGATGTGTACACATGCATGTAATGAGGGCTAATAATTTTCTGTTCACCAGATGTCGCTAGTTGACACTGACAGTGGTACAACACAACACAACAGTGGTAGAGCCACGCGGCAGCTTTTGCTGTCGCACGGATGGGCCGGCTCGAACCGGGGTGGTACCACGACCTCACAGAAAACCAGCGTGAAGTAGAGGTTCACCTCTGCGTTTCGCTTGGTGAGTGCAGGTGGCCGGAGGCCCTTTTTACTGCAAATGAGGCATTCCATCTTAGTCCTCACGGGTGACAACGCATCTACACTTTGAATTGTAATAGAGGATTGATGTAGATGTCTATGGGCCGCAGCAGCCACTTACCATCAGGTGGACTGTGTGCTCGTTTGTCACTCTTATCCTATAAAAAAAAAAAAAAAAAAAAGGTAAAGTTTTTTGTTATTTAATGTCATTTAATAGAGAAGACAAAAACAATGCCAGTGGTTTGCTCTTTAATTTCTTGCTCATTTTTAACTTTTTTTTAATTTTTCTACTTTTATGAATATCTGTGGCTTGTTTTTTTTATTTTTAATCTAATGAATATAAAATATAGCAAATAATACAGGAATAAACATTAACCTTAACATTTTCCGAACTAATTAACTTCCACGCTATGAAATCTGTCAAATATACCTCACTTTTAAGTGGCGCCGCCCTGGTGGCAGAAAAAGTCGTAAATTCCCTCATTCAAACTTTTGTTAGAGGCTTGCTAGAGATGTGTTGTCACCTCAAAGGACACTATAGAACCATCAGACAAGCTAAACAGTTTCCGCCAAAAAATGCAAGTTCTGCTATATGGTGGCAGAAATATATAAGAGCATGGCACATATCTAGATGGATACCTGCGCAGAAAAGGGGTACTACAATCTAGGAAATAAACCAAGTAATAAATTACTAACAGTGAGCAACCGTATTTAGTTAGAATTTCGTTGAGTTAACATTATCATCACGTGTGTCTGATGAAATGGCGACGAGGATCCACCTTGCGTCTAAGACTCCTCCGGTCAAAGATAATGCCAGCCTTTAAGTTTTGAGCCTGACTATTTATTTTACAACATGCTTGGGATTACTTCATTCGACATTTTTTTTATAGTATAGTGTGAAAAACGAGCACACAGTCCAACTAAAGGTAAGTGGTTGCTGTGACCCATAGACATCCACATCTGACCTCAATATAGAATCCAAATGCAGATGCGTTGTCACCTATGAGGACTAAGATGGAATGCCTTTTTTCTAGTAAAAAGAGTCTCCGGTTCTCCACAATTACCATACGAAACACAGCAACGTTAAGCTGTTACTTTACGCTGGTATTCTGTGAGAGCGTGGTCCTTCCTCGGCCGAGCCGATCCATTCGTGCTAAAAAAAATATAGCTGCAGTATGGCTCTACCACGTAAAAAAATCTACGAGATTTTTCAGACATATTTAGTAGACTTTAACGATATCCCAGATCATTAGAGCTTCGAGTCCGATTCATAGCTAACGAACGTCTAGGATACCACTACTATCGCGGCAGGAGCCTTTCTTGTTATTTTCTGATTCTATCTTATGCGTATGACAGTTTTGATGTTAACCGGAAACAATCACTAGCGGTATCAAGTAAGACGACGCCATAATTCATTCCGAAAGACAGTTTACAACTAAGGTAATATAAAGCATAAGATGGATATGAATATAAATCTATAAATCGACATACAGTTTGTATTACTGCATGTTATAAATAAATTGGACATAATTGAAGCGGTAGTAAAAAAGCAATATTGCAAATCAAATCTCTGCAATAGGAAAATGTCGATTTAAAATTTAAACAGTATGTATTGTTGTTGTTTGGTTTAAGTTGCAGGCGAAAGGCGTTGAGTAAGTAATTGATTGCAGATAAAATAAACCTTAGAGTAAATTGTGGACGTCAGAATTATCCATTATAGGGTAGGAGGGCTAGCAATGCCAGTATTAAACTTTTTTTAACTTAGTGGCATATTTCCAAAAATTGAAATATGATATATTATATATCTCTTATCAAAAAATAATTTAAAGTATATATTCTAACTTTATTTTTGTAAATATAATGAGAACTGTTCTATGAAAGGAAAGGATTAATTTATTATTTTTGAAAAAATACAGCTAAAACAAGAACTAATACATTATAGATACGTAGAGAAAGAAGGTCAATTAGTCGTTTTCACAAATAGAATAATCACAGTGATACATATAACAAGTTAATGTTAAATAATAAAAAATATATACGCATTTTATAGAGATCTGTTAAAATAAATAATTAGAAGGCATATTTTATAGTTTAAGAACTCTGTTGTTTATAAATCTACGTCCAATTAGATAAAATTACCAAGAGAGGCTCAATTTATGTACTTATTTAAAAAAAAAAAGTATGTGCAATATGATTAATATTGATATTATAATGGAGTTCTAGTAGAGCAACGAGCAACCCAGGTTCGAATTCCACTGGCATTAATGAAATTGTTACTTGCAAATTTAAATGATGATTCTAGATTTACGGCGTACACTGGGATGAAGATAAACATCTTGAGGTAGCGTATTAGTAAAAGAAGTAAAAGATTTTGAAGACATATGAAATGAGCCAACACGCAATGATGCAACGGGCAGCCTATTGCTCTATGACTCTCTCAATATTGAAAGAAGGAAGGTTAGGTAGGGTAAGGCCTAGCAGTGGGACGTATACAGCGAGGAAATTTACTTTCATAATTACAAAATCAAGTAAAACCGCACTTAAACCGCTTTTCTCTCACAACTTACAGCACGATTTAGCCAACCCAGCCAATCTCGTACTTAATTAGAAAGAGCACCCATAATATTTAAGCTCAATGTTCAGCCGTACGCCCCCCAAATGGATTTATGGTCTACTCGCCTCGAGATAAACATCCATTAATTTAAAAAAAAATACAGCATTTAAGAACCATTTACACAAATATGTTTTTGGTGAACTTATGACATTAATGAGGAGCTGTGGTAGGTCAGAAGACGGACAGTCGTTTTTAATTATATTATACTACTGAAATACTTGTTTATAATGTGCCAATTTGTAACGTTCCCAGTTGTGAAAGAAAACTAAGTAAGGAAATCTAATCCGATAAACTATATTATTCCGAGTTCCCTTGTTTTTTACATGGGTTAATGCCTATGCATACCCGCCTCGCGGGGACATGTATGGGTTGTCGGACTCGCACTGACTAAAACCTCATGGTGTTCCGCCTTCGCCATATATTGGCAGGGCCACGGGTACGCTTTCGCACACATCCGCGGCCCACTAGCGCCGGCTGCCCCATGAAGTCCTTTCCTCGGGAGAACACACACACAGACCTCCCCCTCTTCACTTTCAGAAGTATGGTGCACCAGAATACTAGGCCCGCCGTCCTCTGAATCCACCTGCGCAGCGGACTGCCCGACTCTGGTACGCGCAGGCCAGCGCACTCAACCCTGCCCTAAAAACCTTTCAGAACTCGTGTTTAAACTGTTAGTTTACTGAATTATTTTAAACTAGCTAGCCAGGCAGAAGTTATTCTGCCCTTTCTAATTGGTGGTGCGATGAGTTCATTTTCACATACACTTTTCTATAGACTTATTATACGCATAGGTAAGTCCTCTTTAGGACTAATAGAACCATCGGTAGCCATAATGACAATAAACTAAATAAAAGAAAAACAACTTTTTTTTACTCTTCCGTAAGCAGATAAATAGTTGCTGATATGTTATACATGGTTATTTACTTTCTGCTTACAAAATTTCATGGAAATCTGTCCAGTAGTTTTTCTGTGAATCGTGAACACACAATTGTTCTACAGATTTATTATATGTATACATTGGGTGAATTAACTGATTGATTGAATTTCTATTAAATAGTATTTTGCTTTTCTCTTTGTTTATAATTTGCACTAATTTATGTAATAACCTGTGAGCGTCAATATTATGATCTGAGATAGTATGCAAATATAAAACAGTAGCCAAAATATGTTATGTCATATATCTATCTTCACCTAATAATTAACAATTTAACGATGTCATTTAGATTTTATTAATAACTGACAAAGGCGTAGTACTTTATGATCAAATTCAGACATATTGTTTGTAAGCGAAGTCATGCCACCATCACACGGCTGCAGTAGAGTTATTTTTAAGCACCTTCTACTTACTATCATTGTTTAAATAAGCACCTTCTACTCCCCATAATACAAATTGAGTCTCCCTTGGTAGCAGTTCGCCATAAGAGTCAACAAATAATATTTTTAATATTATATAATTCATTCATTAATCATTTAAGTACCTATCATCAGTTGGAAGTATGTAAATTCTAACTTTGAATTAGTTTTATGCTGAATAACCATATTACAGAAATGAAAAGAAAATTTGATATTGATATTTAATCAAAAATGGAGTATCAGTAAATGTATCGATTTTTTAAAATTACACAACGCATCTCAACAGATCCCTAATACAATGGTACACACAGCGGTTACAACCAGTTAAGTGCCAGTTGTACCCGCGTCGGGACAGTTATGATTCACTATAGATGAAATACAAGAACAGTTACTCAACGTGTTACTTTCGATACAGTAGGTGTGTTTCTAATCAAAGCTCAATTTAATTATATTATTGACTCGCATCGAGCCACTTCGCCGTTGGACCACACGCAGTCTGCGTTATTTATTATCCCCTGCCAGCCGATCTATTGAAAACTTGTAGCTGCTTTTAAATGGACGTACCAATTGATTCTTTTACGCCTTGGAAAAATCAAGATCTGGTTCACGCTTTCTTGTGTGCGCGGCTGAAAATTTGAAATTCGAATCCCGAGAGATCCAAGGATACTCGGACTGCGCCCGCGCAACAACCGGCCGAATAAATCTAATGGAGGTCAACAAACCTCTCTCGCAACGACAGTTTTTGTCGGTGCCCTTCTAGACTTCTTTTTTGAAATCCCCGCACCTCAATTATTTTAAAACTTTTTACGCCGCGTTATTTAGAAGTTGGAACTGAAATTGTTTACACGATTTATGTATTAAGTGTTTTGCATTGCTGGTGATGGTACGTGGTCATGGGCCTATGGACTTACATAATTACGTCTTTAACAAACCTTACGTAAAAACAACAATTTGAAATAAAAGAGCCGTGTTAGCTCAAAGACTATGCGCTCGCCAAGAATTTCTCAGTACGCCAAAAGCCTTGGGTTGTTTGAAATTGTCAGCTGCAGTTTTAAGTACTGATTTACCATGTGCTCGTGAAGGTAAAATTTGTGAGGAAACTTGCATGTCTGAACAATAAAAATATTTTGAAGACATGTGTAGTGCGCAAACCAACACACACTGTTAGATCTCGATGGACTAATTGCTCCATAGCCCTTTGAGAATTGGGAGGAGGCATGTGCTCAGCAGTGGCTACGTCCACCATACTCGTCGCTGGTTTATATATTACATTACTTCCATTTATAAGAGCTACAACGATAATGTCCTCCAGACCGAGGATCGTCCAGTGCTGCTAGTCTCAACGGAGACTAGCCATCTGCGTAGGACAAGATTATAGTGCCCGAGTGTATGTGCAAACACAAGGGCACTCTCTATGGGACGGTAATCCAATACGACTGGAGAGAGATCAGGCGCATGATCCACGTTTTTACGTACTTTCCAAGCCACAGGGAGGAAGCAGCTCCAGCTTCTTGACTTCGATTTTGTCTCGACTCGGGATTCGAACGCAGGACCTTACGATCAGCAACCACGTTTACGTCTACGAGATCAACAAGGCTAAAACGATACAGTTAATATTAGACGTTTCTGTTTCATTTTCTATTTCCAACTAACAAAGTCCAAGTTGACCTTTAGTCTCATCTATTCCGGTATAATTAACCTTCGTGCCCCTGTAGTAGAATGTGACTTGCCCTCAGATACAGTTCTTAAAAGATTTCATTGCGATCCTTGATGCTAGATAAGCAAACGTTCCCAGGTTCATTCCGAATGGCATTTAAAGAGCGGAGATAATCGAACTTTGAGATAATTAATTCATTTAACTGAAATCGAAGATCGTAACAATTCACATAGAAGATCTTTACAAGTCTTAATTGAGGGCGGGTGTTGCCGCGTGAGTCAGATAATCGGTAGCGGCATTAATGATTTCAATTTAGAGGGCCGAGTGCGAATAAATTTTCGTAATGACGTTGGACAGGTAAGCCACGGGACTATACTGTTGTTCGAGTTTAATGAGCCCAGATCAAAAATAACACCTTACGTTTCGTGGCGCACTTATTTATTTTACCTCAAAAAAATCAAGCCCAATTTTTAAAAGAGTATTTAAATAGACAGAGTGCGTAAAAAGTTTATTGTAAAGAGATAATATTTGTACCCTATGTCACTTCGATAATAAGACGAAGCTAACGATGCCCAATTATGTAAAAACCCATCTAACAGTTCAGGCTACGGAGTGCGCCGAAGAAATAGACCTATTTACATACACTCGAAAAACATTACCCTCCCCTTTGGGCAGTTGGGTAAAACTAAAAGAAAGTGATGATTTTAAACTTTTAAATATTTCAGTTTTGTAAACTATGTTTTTCGTTAACTCATATTTAATATTGAATTATAAATTCTAATGTTGAATCATGAATTATAAGTTCAGTATTAAATAATAGAATTTGATGTATAATTTCATATTATAATTGAATAAACGGGCTTTTTTCCGCAACTCCACGTCTAAGTGGGTATTTTGCGTGAATTTCATATAATATTGGACGAGAATCATCCATAGCAACACACAAGAACATCGAAAAATCTCGGACCGAAAACAAACACCGGTCACCGCATTAAGACGGGCCCCGTAAAATCTCCGAAAATAAGACGATGGCGCGTCACCGGCTGTATAAAGAGGAAAGACAAAGGGGCATCGGGGATAGGGAAGGGGACGCGGGAGGAGTGAAGTTGCTAGGGACCTGTTACAGGGACAAAGACTGCCGAGAACGTCGGTGAATAAGTCAGTATATCAATCTCCTACCGTCAACCGATCTGCCCAAAACGGCCGACGAAAAAACTCGAACGCAAAAAACGGAAGTCCTGAAAAAAAATGGCCGACGACAATGAATCGCTTTAACTACCGCGAGAAGTGCCAATTAAAATTTGACACAAATAAAACATTTTTTTGGCTTTCCAGTTCTGAAATCTCTAAATAATAAAGGAGTTAGTTAAGCATTATCATAATGTAAAACTTGAGCATCATGAGTAAATATGACTGCAAATTTATTATATTTTGATGTTTGTTTATCTTTGATCACAACCACTTCAGCATTTCATATTTCTGCTTTAATTTAAAACTATTATAATATTAATTAGCTTTTTAAATAACAAGTCATTTAAAAAGCTAATAATTATTATAATAGTTTTAAATTATTATTAATTTTTTAATTTATTTATTCATTGTCTATTATACTTTTCTTTTAAATGTTATTTTTAAAAGTAAGTTTAATGAACTTTTGTAAGTCCTGCAATTTAAAGGGTTTATTCATAGCATCCATTAAATAGACGGCACTTGTGGTATCATTTTCATATAAGACACAAAAACATAAAGATATATTGTATTGTGAATATTTTCCATAAGTTAATATCAAAATACAAATAAACATAATAATATGCTTATGCAAAATCGGGTGCTAAAATATGAATTAGCAGTAATTAGCAGTCAAGTTGTCGTATGGTGGCAGAATTAGGAAATCTGCTACTATATATCATCCTGGGGGGTCTTTAGAACCGCTTATGGGACATTTCAGAAGAATATCAAGGCATCTAATAAATAAAGATTATCTTAATTAATAGCTAGCTATCCACCCTGGGTTCGCGCGTTTAATTTCTGGATCTCGACAACAACGCCACCTATCGGGCCCAACTGTAAATCTAAACCATTCTAGAATCAACATAATTACACACAAAATTATATAATATATAATATGCATGTGTTATATATAATAGACAGACTTATTCAATGTTTATATGTATATACATATAAACATTGAATAAGTCTGTCTATTGATAAAACAACTTCAAAATCCGTTGCGCGGTTTAAAAGATCTGAGCGTACAGACGGCGGGAAAGACTTTGTTTTTTACTATGTAGAAATTTCTTTATCAGAGCCCAATTCAATCAAAGTTGAGTGTACTTTGATTCTTCATAATAGAGAGATACTTGCAATAGTAGACACGCTTGGCAGTTGGTACTGGTTGTTAAATGTCCATAACAGAACGGGGAACAGTTTTAAAACGTGGGACATCTGGTGGTCGTATTTCAGTTAAGCTGTTGATTCTTTGCGGGCTACTATAGCAAAAATTAAACTTAACAATGATTTAAACTAATAAATAGTAACGTTATTTATTGAAAATCTTTACACATACTCAAGGATTTTCACCTGAATCGTGGAAGCGGTTTAAATGCAATTTATTTGCACAAGGATACACATCCGGACTCGGAACAGTTATTTGTAGGCCATACAAACACTTGTTCCAAGCGGAATCAAATATACGCCCCTGCATCGACGCGTACAACAACATACTGCGCTACGGAGTTATTTTTTTTATAAAATAGGATGACAAGCGAGCACACAGACTACCTGATGGTAAGTGGATGCTGTGGCCCATAGATATTTACATTTATCCTCAACTAAGAATCAAAATGCAGATGCGTTGTCACCCCTGAGGACTAAGATGGAATGCCTTGTTTCCATTAAAAAGCGTCTCCGGTCACTCCGGTTGAGCCGACTCATTCGTGCTGCAACCATAGCAGTAGCGTGGCTCTACCACGTATAATTATGTTTAATAAACAAAATAAATAAGACTCATGAAAACCACTGTGGTTTTATCAGTGCTGCGGTCAGTTTAGGTTCCCATAATCTGGAAAAATTAAGCGCAGTGAGAAAAAAAGTTGACGTATTTCAACTCGCGGACGATACGTACGAGCGGCCATTGTTTACCATATTACAATTCAAAGTATTACCCTTAATCCCTTACAAAGAACGCGAATCGACGATTGTCCTCGCGACAAAAGACATTAAGATATAATTACGGTGAAAAACTAAAGACGGCCAAATACGGCGCGATGTAACAGGGGCGGAACAAATTTGTTTTGCATCATTCCGAATTGGCTTAATGGGTTTTTCGTTCCGTAATCGACAAATCTCGTCCAAATGAAGCTGTAACATTTTCTTATTAGGGAAAATATTGAACCATATTTGCTACTAAATGTCAAATAATCATTATTATTACTAACTAGCACCCCGCCCTGGTTTTACTTGTGTAGGATCTATGAATGTGGCCTTATTTAGATTTAAATAATTAAAGAGCATTGATTTAAATTATGTGATGTGTGTGTGTGATGTGATGACTTACGGATCTGAGACGTAGTCCTTAACTGCTGGCCGTATGAGGAAGCTCAAGGTCGCTCAGCGAGCTATGGAGAGGGCTATGCTCGGAGTTTCTCTGCGTGATAAACTTAGGAATGAGGATATCCGCAGTAGAACCAGAGTAACCGACATAGCCCAACGGATTAGTAAGCTGAAGTGGCAGTGGGCCGGCCATATAGCTCGAAGAACCGACAACCGATGGGGAAGAAAGGTTCTTGAGTTGCAGCCTCGTACCGGTAGGCGAAGTGTAGGGCGACCCCCCACGAGATAGAGTGACGACCTGGTAAGACATGCGAAGTCGATGGATGCAGGTGGCTCAGGATCGTGCTTTCTGGCATTCCTTGGGGAAGGCCTATGTTCAGCAGTGAAATTATGAAAGGCTGTAATGATGATTTAAATTATAGTTTTTGTTTAAAAAAAAATCAACAAGTTCATTGGATTAAATACAACCTAGATCCCTCATAGCGTTCCTCTATATCTGTTCCTAAAGTTTCGTCACAATCGGATTAGCAGATTAAATCATACAGACAAACAAACAGACAGACAGACAAACATTTTAAAAATAGTTGTTTATGTCTTGATAGCATTCAAATAACCAATGAGTCTAATAGGAGCCAGTTATTTCAATATTACAGACTGACACTTTTTCACTTATAACATAACATAACATAAACACTCACGCCTGTCACCCAGAGGGGTAGGCAGAGACTATGGACTTACATTTGGCACGATCCTGACACACTTATATGTACAGATGTAGCTTACTTGACCTTTAGTAATAACTAGCTGTGTCTAAAACTACTAAACGTCTAACTACTGTGTCTAAACTAGCCGTCATCTCGTCTCCGAGGTGCGCGACATGACCTAGTTCAAGCATTTTATAACGGCTAGGGTTTAAGCGTCGTTCGCGCGCCCAGCCAAGTATTGAATTATTTTAATTTTACATTATCTCTTAAACTATGCGTCCAAATAACATGGTATAAAATTGTCTTGATAATGAAGTAACTTTCGTTCGTAAGGATAAATAGGCCATGCCTAATAATAACGCTCATAAAGCACTTTTAAATTTTCAATATTTTTTGTCAAACAATACCAAATTATGGCTTATGTATGAGAAATAGACATATGGTATCGCGGATTTTTTTTAGACAGAGTAAAGGTCTATATTTTTCTAGAACATTGTATTTACGTATCCCTAACGATAACACCAGCGTACGCGGATAAATCATTTCAGTAGTGCTTTTTCTTCTGACTTGCTTAACAAATATCCATATTTAAGGCTAGCTGAGTAATATAGCTTGATGCTAGATAGCCTATACTATTCCACATGAATCTGGCTATAATATACAAAAATAATTTTTCAAATCGGACAGGTAGTTCCAGAGATTAGCGCGTTTAAACAAACAAAAAAACAAAAAAACTCTTCCGCTTTATTATATTAATAATAGTATAGATTATTATTGGTAGGTAATCTATATAAATAATAGAACCAGGCATTACTTTGCAATAATTAATTTTATTAAAAACTAGCTATTCCCTGTGACTTCGCCCGCGTGTAATTTAGGGTTTTAATTATGTTGTGCGGAACCCTAATTCTTTTTGTAAAATATAAGTAGCCTAAGTTACTCCTTATAACATCAGCTATCTGCCAGTGAAAGTCATGTCAGAATCCGTCCAGCCGTTTCGGAGATTAGCCGAAACAAACAGACAGACAGACAAAAATTTTAAAAAATTGCGTTTTTGTTATAAGTACTACTAGCTGTTCCCCGCGACTTCGCTCGCGTGTACTTTGGTTTTAATTTTTTTTACGCGAAACCCAAAATCATTTGCTAAACTAAAAGTAGCCTAAGTTTCTCCTTATAATATTAGCTATCTGCCAGTGAAAATCCCGTCAAAATCCGTTCAGCCGTTTCGGAGATTAGCCGGAATAAACAGACAGACAGACAGACAAAAATTTTAAAAATTATGTTTTTGATATAAATAACATCTTTTTACTAAATGCATATGAAAGTATATAACTTTCATATCCATTTAGTAAACTTTCATATGCATTTAGTAAAAAGCTGTTATTTTGACATTACAAACAGACACTTTAGTTTTATTTATTTGTATAGATATGAAAATTAATTATACACCTAATTGTAGAACAAAAATGAACTGAACGTGTTTTAAAGTTAAATAATAGAATAATTTATTTTTTATTATATTTCATATTATTGTTTTCAACGTTTTGTACATTTGTAAAAAAATGTATGAAAGTGGTGGAGACATATGAGTACCCATCTCTCTATTTCGTCTCCTTCGCGTTTTAAAAGGTGACAAGGTACTGAGAACCGTCAATCCGACTCCCAAGCGAAACAATTAAGCAAAATCCTTCCTACTGCGGTAGAGATCCATGTCCAGTTGTGGACTTCCACAGACTGATGACAAAGAAGAAGTAGAAGAGCGAAAACGAATTTACATATATATTACAACTTATAAATATTTAAATGACCATAAAGAAACGCTGTATTCTAAAACATACCGACTTTTTATTACACTAATGATTCTAATAAAAAGATAGGTATTGAATTATGAGTTTCAAAAGGCATCCATAGTTTATAACAATGTCCGAGTTCCATAGTTTTCTCTCGTGAATTTTATGAATGTTATAACCAATCGTGTCATATCAAATAACTTTTAAATACTGGATAATACAGTTACAATTTTTTTCTTTAGGAAAGCAACTCGTCAGATACAGCATAGTCTCCGGTGATCCTGACCACCATTTCAGCATTGAGCCCCACACGGGTGCCATAAGAACGGCGACGCAAATGGACCGCGAAGTAACCTCTTCGTACCTTTTGAATGTTCAAGCAGCTAATGGAAATCCAGCTAGCTACGATCAGACTCAGGTTGGTGTGTTGTACACATTCTTATTGTATTGTTATTGTATACAAATGGCATAAAGAAAATTTTTGAATTTTAGAAATACGAAATATTATATCTGATTTTTTTGAGATTGACATATATTTATAGATACATTTTTTAAGTGTTGAATTATACAACCACTTCAATGTTAAAACAATATTCGTTTTTTTTTTTCAAAGAAAAGTAACGCTTTTATTAGGAGCGGTTTACAACAGTAGTCGGCGGATTCGGACCCGATACTTTCCGAGTTTACAATACGCATCCTTTACTTTTCATTAGCCATAAGTGTCTGTATCCCTTTCAATAATTTATAATATCCTTATTTCTTAATTAATTAATAATATAATATCCTAATTTATGATTTTATTTCAACAGGTCCAGATAACATTGGAGGATGTCAATGATAATACTCCAGAATTTGGAACATCTTCAGTAAAAGTTTCAGTAGCTGAGTCAGCGGCCATTGGTTCTGTAGTTTATGCAGCAAGAGCTACGGATGAAGACGATGGGAAAAACGGACAGATCACTTATAATCTCCTATCTGCCTCTGGACCACCTAACACATTTGCTGTTAATTCGCAACATGGATTAGTTACTCTCTTAAGGTAAAATTTTATTCCGTTAATTTTGCAGATTTAATCTAAGAAATATAACGATAATCTTTCTAATAAAAAACAACTTAAACGTAACGAAGTAATCACATTGTAATTTTTATCACAGACCATTGGATTACGAGAATCTGGTGAAGCATACTTTGATCATCGCCGCCAAGGATGGCGGTAGCCCACCTCTTAGTGCCAATTTGACTTTAGTAGTGGATGTACAAGACGTTAATGACAATGCACCAGTTTTCGAACATGATTCATATAGTGCTAATGTGCTGGAATCGGAAGCCGTGAAAGCAAAGGTAAGATACTATAATATTACTTTAGGAATGACATGATCATATGTTGGATAATGGATGAGAATACTTCTAAAATGATGAATAAGATACCTCGTTACTAGAAAAGGGTCAGTGCTTCTATACAATCACCATACCTATATAGCACAACAATATTATACTGTTATTTTACACTAGTATTTTTTAAGAGGTTGGTGTTTCCGAGGTACACCCAACAAATTATACCTGCTAATTTTAATACTGATGCACTATAGCTTGTATCACGCGAATAAGGAGTTTGTCCCCATGTCCCCTCATCTGTCTAGGAGTTCATCTAGGATGGTGCTATTATTTTATCTATTTCTGCTACACAGTGCATCCACTGCTATATTCCGGATTAAAGGTTTTGGAAACGAGCATAACTATAGGTTGTTGTTTTAAAGTCAGACAAAACTTTTTACTCAATTTGAATTCTAATAAACGTCAAAATTACACTGTTTTACAAAAAAGAAGATATACTGATAACAAAATCAAAACACACCATTGCACTGCGAGGTGTTAGTTCTCAGAGGATTAATAAGAGAGGTGATAACACATCTGTAGTGTTCTATATTTGTAGTTGATTACAAGATGTCCGTTAACAGCAGTGACCACTTCTTGTGAACTGTTAGCTCAATTGTCACTCAAGGTTATATACTTTGATTTTTCATAAAATTTCTAAATTTTTTCAAATACTTCGTTAGAAAGTTTTCTTGTATTTTTAAATACTGTAGCTATTTGATATAGCTTTAAAATGTTCTAATGAAGTTTCAAGTTTGACGAATGGAAAATATATAATTTGAAACTAACTTTTCTTTTACAAGAGCCGTGATAGCTCAGGGTGAAGCACTTGCCCTTTTCACAGTACGTAAGCAACCCGGGTTCGATCCCCACCGGCACCGATGAAATTGTTAATTGCAATTTTAAGTGCTGATTTACCACGAGCTCGGCGGTGAAGGAAAACATCGTGAGCAAACCTGCATATCTGAGAAATAAGAAAAACATATATCTCAAAGACATGTGACGTTCGTCAACACGCATTGGGGCAGCGCGGCAGACTATTCTTTGCCCTAAAATTCCCCTCAATAATGAGAGACGATCTGTACCCAGAAGTGGAACGTACGAGTATATACGAGGCTGTTAACTTATTCACCTTTTTTACAGATACTGGAAATTCAGGCTATAGATAAAGACACTGGCAACAATGCTCGCATAACATATAAGATAATGTCAGAAAATAATACAAATGAAGAACATTTCAAGGTCCAACCCACAACGGGCTGGATATACCTTGCCAAGCCTCTTGATAGAGAGACAACGTCTCAACACAGGATGACTGTAATTGCTACTGATAATGGTATACCACCACTTTCAGCCAGTGCTAGTCTGATTGTTAATGTTATTGATGCAAATGATAATGATCCAGTTTTTACAAAAGCTCTCTATGAGTTCCAAGTGGAGGAAAATCATGAAATAGGGGCATTTGTGGGCAAGATATTTGCTACCGATGCGGATTTAGGTGACAATGCTGTTATAAGATACAGTCTTTTCCCTTCAAATACCAGCTTTACTATCAATCCTATTTCTGGTGAGTATTGCTTGATTGATGATTTAATTTTAAAACTTATTTTATTAAGAATTTAGTTTTAATAATATAATTTAATTTTACTTATTGCTAACCTATCTGTAATAAATTCCCGAATATTGTACACTTTCTCCGAAAAAAAAACAATATTTAATTTTTAAAATAAGTAAGTTTAAAATAAAAAGAATGTTCAATATTCAGTAAAGTCAATTTAGTTGCATTTGCGTCCTAGAACAATGTAGTACCGTAATACTTATGAGCTGAGGGTCCTTACGAGTGTTTGATTAGCTAAAGAACTTTTCCGCTGAACAGTGCCCAAGCTCTCAACGTATTGTTTGTATTGCCGGCACTTTTGAAAGCTAAAACTCAAAGTGTGTTATGGCTTAAGACTCGTCAACTGAGCAAACGGATTGTGTAAACATGAACACGTTAATACCTGCACAATTTAAAGGAAAAGGGAGCAGTGTGAAGAGTGTGTTTGCTCTTATATTCCCATGAATATCACATTTGATCATATACTACTTAGGGTTCAGTTCCAGAAGTGAATTCATAAAATGCCACCTATTTTCGTTTATCCCCTTGTTATTTAATGGAACTATGCAAGAAAATTATAGTAATTTAAAATAAATAATGAAGGGAAATTATTTATACATTATTTACATAAATTTTATGCACTGTATAAATTTAATGTTTAAAATTAGACGTTTATTTATTTATTTATCGTAATGATGGAAATCTACTTATTTTATTATAGTAAGCTCCAGTCATGTTATCATTACTATTTACTAATAAATTAATAATTGTAGTCCTTTTTGGTGTTTCACGATTCAGCGATTTGGCATTAAAACAATCATACCCATAAGTTTTTGGTAAAACCTATTCAACCTTTTGCATTACCAAATTTTATGTCGGTGATGCTAATCTTGAACTTTTTTACTCCTCAATATGGGCATTCACAAAGGGGCTGCAGTGATATACACCTTAACTGACTGATGAATGGTCAATCGTTTTATCTTAATTTGGTATATCGGGAATCGGCACTTCACGCGCTAGTTAGTGCATATTTAAAAGCACTACTATGGATTGCGGTCGACATTCGTAAATCATTCTTAATGACAACTGTATGCGATTGAATCGAGCTCGCGGCTGATATGGAATTCAGATTTTTAACACGGTGCTTACACGTTGTTGCGAACATTCCAAATCGGTTTTAAATACTGTCAAGTCTGAAAAAATAGATTAAATAATATACATAATAAATAAATAGTAAAAAAATATTTGAACGATGAACCGACTTTCAAAATATCGAAATTTCATTCATCGAGTGTTCATTACAAGCTATCTAATTCCACTGCTGAAACATATGCCTCCCCGTAAATTTCCTCATATAGGGGACATTTGCCATAGATGCCACGTTTGCAAAGCGAGTTATCAACCACAGTTTTAATTTTCAATTTGTTATTAGGAAAATGCTGTTGCATCTCTCCTGGTCAGTTTCCTTCTGTCGCCTTTTATACACACGCCGATACACACGGGTCGATATGGAATAATTTATGGTAGGATGACAATTTGTGAGCATGGAAGTAAAATGACTGCATCGGGATGAGACAAAACTAAATAAAAATTACAGTTAAAACACCACAATGAAATAAAAAAAGGTTAAATTTCGCGGCATTTTTACTCTTGTAAGGTAGGGTTTCACTAAGTAGATTAGATAAGTTGAGTACACATTCGTTTATAGTATGCAGCTTATATTAATTTATAGGGCAATGATTTATACAAAGGACAGACGGAAAGAACTAAACTCTAACTAAAGTGTTCCTTGTCCCTAACAGCGGAACCTTTAGAAATCTAATTATCGTATGATTTTTTAGTAATTTTTATAAGTTTAACAATACTAATTAAGGTTATGTGAAGTTATTTTAATTGATCTACGATAACTTTTTAAAGCTGAATCAAGTTAGACCGCTACAGGAGGCAATGAATTTATGCGCGTCAATTTCGAGTTATAAACGTCGTCGCACGCGCATGCGCCGTGACCCGCCATTAACTATTATTAAAATATTGCTATGCAGGAACCTCGCTATTCTCTTCCATGTTTTATTACGGGCTCCAGCAGGCCAAGATACTGTCGTCGGGTATTTAAAGCTCATACGTTACAAATGTACATGTAGGACGTTGCACGGACCTACAACTAGTTGCCTTGACGAATATCTTTTATTTTCCGCAGCACTCAAATGAATTATACTCGTAAAATATGTTCGGGATCCAACCGAGAAGATTTACCTATAAATTATGCTAATTATCTTCATGTAAATATCTCAGGTGAAATAGGATACGATAAGGTATTGTGCAAAAAAAGTAAATGGAATAGCATCGCAGCTAGTTACTTAACCTTTTGTTCGATTAGTCGTGTTCCGGCAAATACAAATCTATCTCATTCCGATGTGTAAGGTGCTTTCTTACTTCAATGTCAGTGAGACGATATATGTTATTGCTGCGCTGAGAAGTATCGACGAATATTTTTTTTAGTGTCCGCTTCAAATCGCTCATTACGAGGCCCTCTGCCACATCTCATTATCTTTCGACAGCTATATCTTGATCTACGGAAATATCGGCTATATCAACGTCAGTTAAGGACCGCTTTTCGTTGAAATGGTTTTGCAAATTACGCTTATGTCCTTTCCAGTTCTGTCATCACGGGCTATAGATTCCCAATACGGAATGGCCCACGGCATAATCATAGACATTCTGCCGCAGCGTGTCGTTTTATAAATGCTTAATTTTAACAATTCTGTAACAAAAAAAAATTAGCAACTTAGAATTTTTGTGCACTTTCCATTTGCGTACCATTTAATATCTTTATTTAAAACTGTTGCATAAATATTTAATTTATTTATATGTCATATTGGGGGGAGAGGGGGTATTCAGCAATGGACTAGTGATGATGATAATGACATTAAAAATAAATAGAATTATTAAAATTAAAAATATAGAGCATATAGACGTATATTGGACAATAATTCAATCTTGTCGTAAAACAAGTGAATGGCATAATAACTCTTCATTAGAATTTATATTAGGGCCTTCTATATTATGAATTATATACTATTTAGGGCCTTCTGCTAATCATTTTATACCTGCAGCCTATGGGCCAACTGTACGCAGCGGGTCGTGAACGCTCTGAGAGTTCAATACAACAATGCCTTTAGGATGTTGATGGGGCTGCCTCGTTATTCTAGTGCGTCAGCGATGTTCACAAGTGGATGGCTATTTTGCCATAATTAGACAAAGAGCAGCATCTTTGATGCGCAGAGTGAGAGACAGCCCTAACGGCTACCTGAGGGTCATTGCTGTACATATTGAGAGTCCTATCTGCAGGCACTGGATTCGACTACATATAGGATAATTTGTTATAGTTTGTTTTTGTATATATGTATTACTAACATAGTTTTTTAGTTTCATTGTATTACTAACACTATGGACATCTTAGTCTGAAATAAATAATGAAATAAATAAATAATAATAAAATCCAAATATTTATCGGATTGAAGTGATGTTTATTGTTTTCTTAATTTTTATTTAAGGTTTGAATAACATCAGAAAAGTATTATATTTTATTTTGAAAAAATGTATTACAGGTATAATAACCACACGACAAGTTTTGGACCGAGAATTTAAATCCTCCCATTCCTTGTTCGCTGAAGCGAGAGATCAAGGTAACTTACCAAGATCAAACAGAGTTCCCATTGCTATTAAAGTTACGGATGTGAATGATAATTCGCCAGAAATTATTGATCCAAGAGAAGATGTCGTCAGCGTTAGAGAAGAACAGCAACCAGGTGCCGAAGTGGCGAGAATAAAGGCTATAGATAAAGATAATGGCATTAATGCCTCAATAACATACTCAATTTTAAATGACAGGGATACGGATGGTTATGGCGTGTTTGTTATTGATACTTATACTGGAGTTATAAAAACTAGTACGAGTAAGTACTTAAACACTATCTGTCAATATATATCTAGCTTCGTTTGTTGAACATTAAAATAAGTCATAAAAAATAACTTTATAATTTCTAAAAAAAACTACTTTTAAAAATTTTACAGTTTTGGACCACGAAGAGAGATCGATATATCGCTTAACAGTGGCAGCCACGGATGGTGGTAAACCACCGAGACAAAGTGTGAGACAGTTGAAGGTTGAAGTTTTAGACTTAAATGACAACAGACCTACATTTACAAGTTCGAGTTTATCCTTCAAAGTAAGTATATTCATAATCATAAATGGTTCTCAATATTTAAAATAAAAATAATATTTTAATATTATAATTATCCCAACGGACATTTTACGACGATGAATATAACCATATTGTTTTCAACTTCTAGGTTAAAGAAAATTCCAAAATTGGTCATATTGTCGGTACAGTCGCATGCTGTGATAGTGATATTCAAGATAATTTAGTGAACTATAACGAAGAAAAACAAATTTCGTATCTTCTCATGCCAATAACATTAGACCATTCGCCAGGAACTTTTGAAATAGATCGCCGAACCGGTTCATTAGTGGTAGCAAGGCAACTAGATAGAGAAATACAAGAGGAATATAGACTAGAAGTGAGAGCTTTAGATACATCAGCAACAAATAATCCACAAAGCAGCGCTGTCACCGTAAAGATAGAAATAATTGATGAAAATGACAATGCACCTCAATGGCCTCAAGATCCTATCAATATAGAAGTTTCGGAGATAACACCTATTGGAATGACTATATATAATTTTACAGCCAAAGATCCAGATTTTGGCATAAATGGCGAAATAAATTTTCATATAATTTCTTCTTTACCTTCGACCAGAAATGTTTTTATTTTAGATCCTTTAACGGGTACTCTGACTTTAACTTCACCTCTAGATTTTGAAGAAATAAAAGATTATTGGCTAGTTGTTCAAGCTACAGATTTAGCTTCAAACGTTACAGAACGAATGACCACTTTAGCAACGGTGCATATTAAAGTAACAGATGCGAACGATAATGTTCCTAATTTTGTATCAAAAAATAAAATATCAGTTACTCTAAATACATTGTCAGGCATATTATATCAGGCGTTAGCTGTGGACGCAGACTCAGGAGACAATGGTAGAATATCGTATTACATATCTAGCGGCAATGACTTTTCTTATTTTTCAATGGATTATGATACAGGGAAGCTAATGTTATCAAATCAATTCTCTGGGAATCCATCTAAAATTCGCCCGGGTCAGTATAAGCTTAATCTTACAGCATCTGACCACGGAATTCCTTTTCCTCGACAAAATCATATGACTCTTCTATTAAATATACAAGCGTCTACAAATATACCACCAAGATTTACGGATTCAATTTATAGAGCTAACATTAGTGAAGATATACGTCCTGGCAGTTTTGTGACTCGGCTTAATGCTAAGTCATCTAGAGGCAATGCAGGTAACCTAACTTATAATACACTCCCACTGATTTATTATTTTATAATTATTTAGTAAAATTGCAGTTGATGTAAATTTTACATATTCATTGTTACAGGAAATCTTACTTATATGATTCCACCTGGATTAGCTGAAAATAAGTTTACAATTGATGAACGTCTTGGCACAGTCACAGTGAAATCTAAAATAGACAGGGAGATGGCGGATCAATACATTTTTCCAGTCTATGTAACAGATTCCAGCACTTTTCAATCTACAACAAACTTTGATGTGGCCACAGTAACAATAAGCGTTTTAGACGTAAACGATAATCCACCAACTTTCAAAGCTGGTTCATGTTATCCTCTAACAGTTCCTGAAAATAATGAACCCGAAGTAATTCATACTTTTACTGCAACAGATAAAGATATTGGTGCAAACGGTGTAATAACATATAGCATAATATCGGGAAATAATGGAAACAAGTTCTCGATAGATTCCACCTCTGGAAAACTAACGGCAAAAGCACTAGACCGTGAATCTCAATCAAAGTATCATTTAACAATTGCTGCATTTGACCATGGTTCACCAATAGCTTTACAAGGTTCATGCAACATCACAATTTTGGTTGAAGATCAAAATGATAATGACCCGGTTTTTGATACTGGCCATTATTCAGCTGCTATTCCTGAGGATGCGCCTATTGATACATCTATTATTAAAGTAAGAGCTACGGATGCTGATTTAGGTTTCAATAAGCGTATTGTTTATTCTTTAGCAAATGAGAGTCAAGGCCTATTCAGAATAGACAATAAAACAGGAATTATATTTACAACCGGGTAAGTTATTGAATAATATAAATAATAAAATTGTTTTATATTTAACGTCGTATGTTTCATTCTTTAACTATTACTTTATATTTATTACAGATATTTTGATCGGGAAAAAAATAGTATTTATCATTTTGAGGCTGTCGCTACAGATCAAGGTCGTTATGTCGCTCGTTCACAAAGAGTGTCTATCGAGATTACAATTAGTGATGTAAATGATAACAAACCTATTTTTTCAAAATATCCATTCAAGGAACAAATAGCTACATTGACACCACCAGGACAAAGCTTACTTCGTGTTTCTGCCACGGATAATGATATAGGAACTAACGCTGAAATTATATTTGAACTTTTAGATACGGCTAATAACCGTTTTAGAATCAATCCTACAACAGGTGTACTGACAGCAACTCAGAGTTTAGCGAGTGAAAATGGAAATTTTATTAACTTACGTGTGATAGCAAAGGATAAAGGGAATCCTCCACAAAGCTCAGTAGGACTCATTGAAATTAGAGTTGGTGATTTAAACGACCAATCACCCACATTGCACTTTCAAAATACCACCTATAACATTACAATTGAAGAAAATCTTCCATATGGCAAAGAAGTATTGCAAGTGACAGCGTTAAGGAACGACGGACGGCGTCAAAGAATTATTTACGAATTCGGAAATGGAAACGATCAGTATGCTTTTGAAATAGATTCGTACACAGGAATCATAAGAGTCAACAACTCAGTAAATTTGGATTACGAATCTTATATAGGTCCAAGTCGAAAACTCGTAATAGTTGCTAGAACAGAAGGCTTACCTAGTTTGTATGCATATTGCGACTTGATTGTTAATCTAATGGACCAAAATGATCACGCTCCGAAATTCACGCAACAACAATACATAGCTAATGTACTTGAGGGGAATACTAAAGGAGAATTCGTTGTGCAGCTGGCTGCAAAGGACGATGATCGTGGAGCTAACGCAAGGATTCTGTATCACATTGTTGACGGCAATCATGACAATGCTTTCATAATCGAACCAGCATTTTCTGGATCAGTCAAAACAAACATAGTGCTGGACCGTGAGATAAGAGACATGTATAAGTTGACAGTTATTGCTACTGACGAAGGTGATCCACAAATGACTGGCACGGCTACTTTAAGAATAAACGTCGTCGACGTTAATGACAACCAACCGACGTTCCCGCTACCAAATATCATCTCGGTATCTGAAGGTATGTTTGTTTCTACGTTTTAGTTTCATAATGGAAGCGTATTCTCTTTTAAATTGGTGTAGGGCGGCCGATAGCTTTGCGAAATAAATTGGTAAAACAAAAAGCATCTTACAAAGAGGGAGGCATTTTACATAATTTGTATTCCAGACTCCACGACTGGCTTACATTGCGACTTTGCGATTCCAGCGCCGAGATTAAATAAAAGGGTCTCCTTTAGGATCAATATTTATTGGACGGTATTACATTTTTTTCGAGTGCATGTTTTAGCGGTGCCTCCACGACGAACGGTCCACGCTCGATATCTTTTTTTTTCATTGCTTTTTATATCATTGTACTGCGATGGTGGTTTTATTTTAGAGCATTTTATTTTGCGAATCTTTAAAGTGGCTGTCAAACGAAAGTATTTTAAACCTCGAATTTATTCATGTTGATTTTTTTGTTTTTACAGGAGCGGAAGTCGGATCGATACTGACATCTGTTACTGCAAATGACGTTGACACATATCCTGCCCTTAAATACTCCATTGTTCAAGGGGACAATACGTTTTCAATAGACAGATATAGTGGAAAGATTGTACTCAATAAACCTTTGGACTTCGAAACGATAAAACAATATGAGGTGAACATCACGGCCTCCGATACCGAGCATGTGGCTAAAACTACTTTAACGATCAAGATTACTGATATCAATGATAACAATCCAATTTTTGATGAAATTTCTTACAACAGAGTGTTGCCTGGTAAGTAAATAATATGTTAAATTTTCTTCACTTAACACGATTATTGCATAGATAATTATTAAAGTTAAAGTTAAAGTTACAACGTGTATGTAGACACGTTCCACTGCTGGGTACATGCCTCCTCTCATTTCTGAGAGGGTTTTAGGGCAAGGAAAGGTCCGCCACGCTGCCCCAATGCGTTTGGGCGAACATCACATGTCTTCGAAATATATTTTTTTTCTTATTTGTCAGACATGCAGGTTTGCTCACGATGTTTTCCTTCACCGCCGAGCACGCGGTAAATCAGCACTTAAAATTGCAATTAACAATTTCATTGGTGCCGGCGGGGATCGAACCCGGGTTTCTCGCGTACTGTGAAACTTACAGCGAGCGCTAACCATCGGAGCTAGGCATCGGCTCTTATTATTATAGTGGTAATAAATAATTATCATTATATTTATTTGACTGTCTAATTGCTCTAGTGGTCATTAGCACGACTGCTGGTCATGAGGCCCGGGTTTGGATCCTCGGTTGAGCCATAATCAAACCATAAGTCAAGTAATTTTGAGTAACACCCTGAACTCAGGAAGTTTTGATTTTAAGGAAGGAGAGTCAAACGAGCTATAAATTAGGTGAGCCGTATTCACCTCACGGTAAGAAATAACCGTCACCCATGAACATCTTTAACGCCAGGGGCGTTGAAGTTGGCGGTGTTTCTCCCCCGTGCGCCGGAAAACACATAAAGCGCAGACTAATGCTCCTGCTCCTGATCTCTCTCCGGTCGTGTCGGGTTGCTGGACAGCAATCCGACACGACCGGAGAGAGATCAGGAACAGGACTGGATCCATCTACAGGAATCGGACTAGGAGTGTAGGAGTAAAGAGAGTGCACTGGTGCTGGCACACGCATTAGAGCACTATAGCTCTGTCCTACGCAGATGGCTAGTTCCGTTGCGACTGGCCGACGTGACCGAAATTCGGTCTAAAGGGCATTATTTATTTATTTGCATATTATCATAATCGTAATGGTAATCATTTAATACGTGGTGGAGCCATGCTGCAGCTATATTATGGTTGTAGCACGAATGGGTTGACTCGACCGGGGAAGGACCACGCTCTCGCTGAATACCAGCGTAAAATAGCAGCTTAACGCTGCTATGTTTCGTATGGTGAGTGCAGAGAACTGGAGACCCTTTATACTGGAAACGAGGCATTCTATCTTAGTCCTCACGGGTGACAACGCATCTGCATTTTGATTCGTAATCGAAGATAGATGTAGGTGTCTATGGGCCACAGCAACCACTTACCATTAGGTGGACTGTGTGCTCGTTTGTCACCCTTATCCCATAAAAATGGGGTTAAATACACTTTTGAAAGTTATACAATAAGTTATTGGCCTAAAAATGTTCTATTATCCGTCATTTTGTTTATCGTACATCGTGTCGTGGCGACGAAGAAATTTCATCGCCCCATCTCATCACATGGTTATCTGAAAAGGCGGTTTAGTTTTGCTTAAAAAACCTAACAGGTTACGCTTGATGATTGTACAAGTTTTTCTTCGTATAACAGATATAAAATGTGTATTCCCCATCGGTTATCGCATTGTTCCATTTCATTTTCAATCCATTTCCGTTGTATATAAAATTTTGTTTACCTAATACTTGTATAGTATAGTATGGTATAACAGACCGAATCATCGCTAAAAACCATACCTGTATTTATGAAATACATGTTAATATTATTACAGTCTGCATAAATTCTAAACCTAAAAATCTAGATAAGAGTACGTCACCGTCGTATAGTTAGTTGCTGCTGATTTTGATTGAATTAAAAAATTAGACGTTGGTTTCACATTTCACGTTAAATGATTTTACAGTAACAAATGCAAAATAAGTAGCGAAAAGCAATTCAAAAAAATACGAGTCATTTCTTGTCACTTTCAAAACATTATTACAGAAATAAATCCCATTAATTTATATTAGTTTTTATTTTACCTTTGCAGTAAGAGCACGCATACTATAAAAACGCATGAAAATGATAATGTCTATGTCTAATTTTTTAAAATTATTAATTTTCAGAGGGTTCTGGTACGCTTGAAATCGGTAGAGTTAACGCCAGAGACAAGGACAGTGGTGATAATGGACAAGTTACTTATTCATTCCTCCAGCCAAGTGAGGGATACTATATAGACACGGCAACTGGGGCTATATTCGTGAATTACAGTGCGCTGCCAACCAATCAGCGGGACGCACAGCTGGCAGTGGTAGCTACGGACCACGGCAAGCCCAATAGAAGTGCTATAGCTTCTGTTCGGATAAGCACAGGAGCTTCGTCCGAGATCAAACCATTTATTGGACAAGATACATATAGGTAAATAACTTATAACTATAAGAAATAGAAAGTTTAATTTATTCATTTGAGTACCGAGAGAGTAAGGATTAATTACCGCGTTATTTTGGATCATTTTGATACTTCTAATTATTTATGAATAAAATAATGATTCGTAGTATTTTCATCGTGAAGATATCTTAATTGTCTAAGATTATCAAAAACTTAGAATATGGTCTGACGGATATGAATAAGTATTTCTGAAATTGCCAGACCTAAATCATCTTAAATCCACCTTATATAAATATCATTACAAATAAATAAGCAAGTCTCAGTTTAGAATTTGCCTGTTATAGACTAGATGAGATTTGTGTCATTATTAACACTAAATTAAGAACTTCATAAACTTAAAATATTGCCATTAATTTGTTTGTACTTAAAATTTAAAACAATATTAAATAGGCTGTGTACTACCTAGCTAATATTTAGTATATTAAAAGCCTTTAACCATTTTCATTGCGATTAATAAATAAATTTAAAATATTTTTTTTTTTAATTCCAGAATAACTGTTAACGAAGATACAGAGAAAGGGTCATCACTTCTGCAAATAGGCGGAATCGACGACGTGCTTAAGAAATATAATCTTGATTTCCATATCATCTCTGGAAACGACGGAGATATCTTTGATATGACCATGGAAGGCGCTCTAATGTTAGTCAACAAACTTGACAGAGAAAGTCAAGATTCATATGTACTAGGCCTAGCAGCGGTCGAACAGGGAAAAGTATTGTCATATAATCAAAATAAAACGTCTGTAACCGTATTTGTGACTATAGCAGATGCCAACGATAACGCGCCTGTATTTACTCTGAGCGATATTAACTTATCAGTCAGTGAAAATGTAAAAGTTGGTCACACATTGACTCAAGTGGCAGCGACCGATGCAGATCTATTTGGTACACCTAACTCAGCTGTTGTTTATAACATCACTTCTGGAGACGACGAAAAATTGTTTTATATACATCCATCTACAGGAATTTTGACAGTAAATAAAACACTTGACTACGATATTGGAAACCCTAAGTATAAGCTTATTGTAGTTGCCTGCGATCAAGGTAAACCATGTTTGTGCAATGCAGCGTACATAGAAATAGATATACTTGATGAAAATGATAACGCACCTACATTTCCTGTGTCTGAATACTTTGAGACCATCGGCGAAAATGAAAGAGTTGGTACTTCTGTATTTACTGCTAGAGCAATCGATTTAGACAAAGGCAAATATGGAAAAATAAACTATTCAATTTTACCCAGCACAACCAACTATAATAGAAATGATGATTCTTGGAAAATGTTCCAAATAGACTCGTTCTCAGGATTCGTAAACTCTAATGCTGTTTTTGATTATGAACAAAAAAACAAATATGAATTTTCTATTAAAGCTTCTGATATAGGAGGTAAGAGCTCTACTGTAAAAGTAAGAATAGATGTGGAAAGTCGTGATGAGTTTTACCCACAATTCACCCAAAAAACTTACAACTTTGGAGTTCCGAAATCAGGCTCCTTACCAATGGGTTATGTTATAGGTCAAGTCACTGCAACAGATAGAGACAAAGGTATTGACGGCCGTATTGCTTATCAATTATCCACTTCACATTCATATTTTAAAATAAACAGGACTACGGGTGTCATTATATTAAAGAAGAAAGTTGATTCAGTACAAAATTTATTTGGAACTGATAAATCCATAAGCTTTGTGGTAACTGCGAGTTCTGGAAGGCAGGGTTCGCTAACTAATAAGACTGCTGTAGAAATATTGCTTGATCCACTAGCAGTAGTATCAGAGAACACTAATTTAGTAAACGATACATCAGTCGCACAAAGCAGTGGACTATCAGATTGGGCATTAGGATTACTTATTGCATTTATATTTATAATAATTATATTTGCTGCGGCATTTTTATTTCTTCATATGAAGAACAAAAGGCACAAGAAAGTAAATAAGCCAGGTTTGAGTTCTGAAGGTGTAGGTGCGACAAATAGCTACGTCGATCCTAGTGGTTTCGACACAATTCCAATAAGAAACACGGGACCTGTTAATGCAGCAAACCAGTTTGCCCCACCCAAATACGATGAAATCCCTCCATATGGTGTCCATACTGCTAGTTCTAATTCTGGTGCTGCCACTACTTCTGAACTCTCTGGATCTGATCAATCGGGCTCTAGTGGTAGGGGATCAGCTGAAGATGGAGAAGATGGCGAAGATGAGGAAATTAGAATGATAAATGAAGGACCCCTACAAAGAGAATCGGGCATGCATAGACAAGCTAATGGAATAGACGATGATAATCTTTCTGATGTATCAGTGCATAATACTCAAGAGTATCTAGCAAGACTGGGTATAGTCGATACAGGTACAGGTGGTGGAGCCTCAACATCTTCTAGAAGATGTTCAGAGAACGTTGGTAACAAAGAAACAATGTTACATCACGGACCAATAGATTCAATGCATATTTTTGACGAAGACGGAGCTCACGAAAATGATATTACAAATCTCATTTATGCAAAGTTAAATGAAGTAACTGGCAGTGAAAGAGCAAGTAGTGCAGACGAAGCTAGCGCAGCTGTGGATAGAGCTATGGCTTTAGGAGCGTTCCCGAGTGCTCCAGGAGAAAATACCGCCGTACCCACTGCTGGTCCTTCTATGACAGGAAGTCTGAGCTCTATTGTACACTCTGAAGAAGAGCTGACAGGTAGTTACAACTGGGATTATCTCCTTGACTGGGGACCTAGATATCAACCGTTAGCTCATGTGTTTTCCGAAATAGCACATTTAAAAGACGATGCCGTTTCGCTTCAAAGTGGTAACAGTGGTGCATCTAGTGTTAAAAGCAAAGGAACTTCTATATCTGCTGGAAAAAGTGTACCGCCACCTCTATTAACGACGGTTGCTCCTAGAAGTTGTCCAGCCCCTTCCCTATCTTGTAGGCAGCCGCAACATTTGTTACCCAGGTCACCAATAAGTCACGATGTTCCTGGCGGTTTCTCTGCCGCCGCAGCAATGTCTCCGTCGTTTTCACCATCATTATCACCTCTTGCTACGAGGTCTCCTTCTATGTCTCCTTTAGTAGGACCAGGGTTACCACCTGCTCCAGCCAACAGAAAACCTCCGCACTCAACTATGAGGATATGAAATTAGCCAATAATAGGTCTATCTATACATTTAGTAGTCTGTAAATATACGAACCGTTATATCGACTGTTTTGCCTATAAGTATTGATAACTATAGTAATATTTATTGATCACCGATGTAATCGGATTAGTTTCTTTAAATTTTAATGTCATTTTGTGCATGTTATTTGTAAACCTTACTGCCTGAATATGCTCAAAGTGATTTATAAGCGCTTATTACCGATTTTTCCGGTAAATGTAAATATCGTCTTCATTCGGGTTTAACTATATATATATGTATATAATAGTTTGTATATTCTAGTGCCTTGTATTATATAAAATGAAGACTGCCATGTTAATTTACTTTAGTAACAAACGAAACAGCTTTACTCTAAGCTATAAGTATACTCTTAGATATTGCAATTTTAATATTAAGTAACCTTAGTAAGAATGTAAAGTACTTTATTATTGTGTAATGCAATCACAAATTAAATGTAAATGTATGCTAACTTTTCGTGCCTTCACAATCTGAATGTATATTGTAAAAATCTTAATTGTACTGTGATTTTCATCTTAGTATGTCTAGGTAACTCCGATTCATATCAAATCGACACGTATCTCTAGTTGATTGAAAGCGATATATTTTACCCTCTAATATAACAGACGTTAAAATAAATTTGATATGAATTAGAGTGAATGTAAATACTTTTTGTTTATAAGGTTTCTTACGTTCCAACGATTGGCTGCGATGATAATTTAAAAAGAATAAAACATTGAAAATATTTTTTAAATTCTTTTATTTAAAAATCATTACGGAAATCGAACA
The DNA here is from genome assembly GCA_033319125.1 of Parnassius glacialis. Taxonomy (NCBI): domain Eukaryota; kingdom Metazoa; phylum Arthropoda; class Insecta; order Lepidoptera; family Papilionidae; genus Parnassius; species Parnassius glacialis. The sequence goes on from JAVANC010000010.1 coordinate 45,672,954, forward strand.
TACATGATAAATCACGATACATTGGTATATCACAGTTGGATCTAAGTCTACAGATTCTTAATACAAACACGACAACTAAAAACATATTACCTAATAATTATTAATAGATACTAGTATCAAAAATGAAATATAATGACATAATGCATAGGCCGCCGTGGCATTTTACATTTGGGTATAAATTTGGCAAATTCATTTAACTTATTTTTTTTTTCTAAATACACATTAACGTAATTTCACTACTGTCTTTCAAAATGAAATTAATATTTATACACAGAACAACACAGAACATATTGCTGTAATTTTTATATATTGCTGACTTTTTTGTATATATTACTACCGATACAACTCGGCTTCGCATACTTAGGGTATATTAATGTGGCATTATTTTTTTTTTATAGGATAAGGGTGACAAACGAGCACACAGTCCACCTGATGGTAAGTGGTTGCTGCGGCCAATAGACATCTACATCTATCCTCGTTTGCGAATCAAAATGCAGATGCGTTGTCACCCGTGAGGACTAAGATGGAATGCCTCATTTCCAGTAAAAAGGGCCTCCGGCCACCTGCACTCACCAAGCGAAACGCAGAGGTAAACCTCTACTTCACGCTGGTATTCTGTGAGGTCGTAGTACCACCCCGGTTCGAGCCGGCCCATCCGTGCGACAGCAAAAGCTGCCGCGTGGCTCTACCACTGTTAACTTATTTAGATGTAAGATAATCATCAAAGACAATTAATTTTATCAAGTTTTTGATTCTTTACAAAATAATATCCAAATTTTTCGGATGGAACACATCACTCCTGGCATTGTCCACTATCTGTTTGACAAGTTTCATTACAATTGATTCAGCAATTTCAAAGATTAGCCCTAATAGATAAACACACTTTTTTTTGAATGGTTATTTATGCATTACCATGAAAATAACCTCATGAGCTTAATGGAATCCAGTTATTTTAATATTACAGACAGATTCTTCAATTTTATTTATTGTATAGATTACAGAGAGACTTCAATTTTATTTAAATGTATAGACGTATAGATTAAGGGCGCGTTCCGACGACACGCGCCCGCTACGCGCACGCCACGCGCGTCAGCACCCGCGTCTAACTCGCTTTGAAATTTGTTGCATATGATTTGAGTCTTATGCACGCTTGGCGTGCGCGTAGCGGATGCGTGTCGTCGGTATGCACCCTAAAGCGTCACTTAATATTATTATGATATTATGACAAAATAGCACACTTCACACCACTAGCTTTAAAAACAGAACAACGCTGCTATTTCATACTAAAACATGCCAACGAAGAAAGAAACACTGAACAATACGTACATTTAACAGTGGTAGAGCAACGCGGCAGCTTTTGCTGTCGCACGGATGGGCCGGCTCGAACCGGGGTGGTACCACGACCTCACAGAATACCAGCGTGAAGTAGAGGTTTACCTCTGCGTTTCGCTTGGTGAGTGCAGGTGGCCGGAGGCCCTTTTTACTGGAAATGAGGCATTCCATCTTAGTCCTCACGGGTGACAACGCATCTGCATTTTGATTCGCAAACGAGGATAGATGTAGATGTCTATGGGCCGCAGCAACCACTTACCATCAGGTGGACTGTGTGCTCGTTTGTCACCCTTATCCTATAAAAAAAAATTTAAGCTCAAAGCATGCTCACCTTTCTTTCTTTTCTTTTCTTTGCAAGAAGACGCACTCACGCATATACACATTCATATAAAATAATTTCCAACCAACTTAGTTTTAGGTGCATATGTATGCAGTGTAGTGGGTGTGTAAGAATATCTACTACCCTTTGTAAGACCGTGGGTGTCGTAAGAGGCGACAGAGGGATACAAATCAGATGGACAGCAGCGTCTGGAAAAAACTGGGGTTGCCAACCCGCTTGCCAAGCGTGGCAACTATGGAAAATATGCACTCTATGAGACAATCTATGGGAAAGGCCTATGTTCAGTAGTGGATTTAAAAATAGACAATAATGGCATGGTATGGTGTGCGTCATTGGAATGTCAGTTGGACTTCATGTGGACTTAATAAGTCTGAGTGATAAAGAAAGAACAAAGATGTTTGCGTGAGTGCGTGTCAAAAAGTTAAGGTAACACATCGAAAACCGTTGAAGCGGGCTATCGTCGGACTGACCCGAGTGAAACATAATTTCTATAAAAAATTCAAAAAAACCGTCATAAAGTCTAAAATTGCGTAGCGCCCGCGACGATTAAGACCGCTTAGAAATAGCTTAGAATCTTAAAATATTTTTAAAAAGTTATCGTTTTTAGTAGTCAAAATAATGAGGAAGTAAATTACGAATATTGATGTTATGAATGTATGTGAGTGGTTCCCAAGCATATTATAGATTAAGGAATTTCGTTCTAATTTCAACTATAGTGATTTTTCAGAGGTATTTTCGCAAATGATCGAGTCAAAATGAGCATTTTTTTCGCAGTGTCGCTTTAAACATGGTTTAGGCGTCACTTTCTATCTTTTTTCGTTTTTCTACGATTGAAACACATACCCAATTTATTTCCCTTGGTGACTTTTCTCTAATGTAATAATATGAAACATCTGGCATGTAACATTATGTGCATCTTATGAAACAATACTTATAAAGGAAGAACAGCAATATTGCGTCCTAAAGCTGTGGATATAGAATTATAAATTTTACAATAGCAATAGCAGCTGGAATGAAGTGAGTGTTGTTCGCAATTTATGAAGATTTAGACTAGCGTTCAGCCATCGTAGCTTATTTTTATCTAAGGCAGTAATTTTGTTCATTTATAAAAACTGTCAATTAACAATCAAATTTCTACTGATTAAACAGTAATACATTAACAATATATATTATATCAATAATCTTAAGGTAATACTAATAATGCTTGTCGTGGATGGACGTGTTATTATTAATAATGGAGAGGGATAAAACATAATTATACGTGAAACAGTATATACAAGCAAAATTGACGAATATAACATGATATGCGGCAATTGACCGCCAAGTTTCCGATCTAAATTTTTATAGAATAAGGGCGATAAATGAGCACACAGCCCACCTGATGGTAAATACTGTGGCCCAAAGATATCTACAGCTATCCTCGATTAACAACCAAAATGAAGATGGCCTGCGTACCTCGCATGTTCACCTATCGTTTGAACGTGGTGGGTGATTACAGTAGCTACAGTTATATTGATCTTACCCGTGACTTAGTCACTAAGCAAAGTAGATGTTGTACAACAACGCTGGAATGCTGGGGTCAGTACTAATATTTGCACTTGCGCAAGCCACTACGCATCTTTAACAAGAGTCACTAAAATACAGCTAATACGTCATTAAAAGCCGTCTTTATGGTTAAAGGATATAAGGCACAAAGGCCGAAGAAAAATAGTCTTAGTACTAAGTCGCTTAAATCTAATACATACATACATAAACACTCACGCCTGTCACCCAGAGGGGTAGGCAGAGACTATGGACTTTCATTTTGCACTCTCACCTACTTGTCCGACTAGAAGGTATACAACCATATACCGTCTAGTCGGACAAGTGTACTCTAAATCTGGCCCATTTTCAATATATCGCCAATTTGGTTAATAAACTTTCGTCTAGAGTGTTCTTTCTCGACTCTGCCGTTCACTGCTATAACATAGATTTGCTATGTCGCTCTTTCCTCGTTAATTTTTTCTACATGACCAAGCCACCGAACCTTTTCCTTCTTAATCCTGGTCACAACATCACCTTCAAACCATATTTTTCCCTTATCACACATTTATTCACCCTATCATTCAGATTCAGTCCTAACATATTTCTTAATGACCGCATTTCTACAGCATCTATTCTACTTTCGTGCTTAAATCTAATTTTGATGAATATAGGAATTAGAAAATTCTTCAAAAAAAAAAATATATATACAAAGAAGGAGTATTGTTTTGCTATGTCTCTGCAATAGATAAATGAAGTGAGTTGTATAAAACGTACAGTTTTACATACGTTATGCGGCCTACTGCTGGCTACAGTCCTGTCATTTCTGAAAGTTCTATGGAGCAATTAGTCTGTCACACTGGTCTAATGCGTGTTGGCTCACGTCACACATCCTCAAAATATTTTATTTGTTAGACATGCAGGTGTCCTAACGATAATTTCCGTCACCGCCGAGCACATGGAAAATCAGCACTTAAAATTGTAATAATGAGGGCTAATAATTTTTTGCTCACCAGATGTCGCTAGTTGACACTGAAGTAAAGTTTTTTGTTATTTTTTATGTAATTTAATTGAGAAGTTAGTTTTTATTAAAAGTTAATCAGTTTCAAAAGTATTATATTAATACACAAACAATGCCTCAGTTGTTTGCTCTTTAATTCTTTGCACATTTTTAACTTTTTTTTTAATTTTTCTACTTTTATGAATATCTGTGCTTTGGTTTATTTATTTTTAATCTTATTCATATAAAATATAGCAAATAACAGAGAAAGAAACCTTAACCTCTACATTTTCCGAACAAATTAACTTCCCCGCTATGAAATCTGTCAAATATTATACTTCACTTTTAAGTGGCGCCGCCCTGGTGGCAGAAAGAGTCGTGGATGCCCTCATTTCAATGGGATCAAACCACTAAATTTACGAACGCTTAGCTTTAAAGCTACTACGGCTCGCAATGAGTGGTATATGGTATGTAGAAACTAAATATAAAATAACTTTTAGTTTAAATGAAATATCTTTTAGTTACTTCTTTGCCATAACCGTTATTTTATTAGTTTTATGTTAATTAGTTGATCTTAAACGTGTACTGGCCATTCCGGTATGGGACATGGACGAAGACAAACAACAATACAATACCAATACTAAATTGTGATACCTGAATAAAGCTATTAATAATCCCGTATTGAAACTAGATGGCGTTCGTTCATTATTTAGAATTAAATAATTATTTTCAAGTTGTTGTTAGAATAAGTCTTTTTAACCACCTTCAAAAAAGATGAGATAGACAATTCAATAATACTTTCATTTTCATAATAAGAATCAAAATACCTACAGATATTTTGTCGTTCCTATAGCCTAAGAAGAAATATCTTGTCACCAGTAAAACAGTTTACTTTTACTCTGCACTCATGAAACAACTCTTGCAACATGTTGTTCTTTCCCGCTAATATTCTGCGCGTGGTCCTTCCCCGGTCGAACTGATCTAATCGTGCTGCATCCATATTATGATATCTGTGGTCGATATCGAATTTTTTATACTGATATTTCTGTATGGATTAGTTGCGGGAACTTTAAAGCTGGCGGATTGTTGCTTCTGTAATATTGGTTAAATAATAGTTCGAAGTAGTTATGATAAGAAAAACGGTCGCGATTTTGTTTATTAAATGTCTGCGCATGTGAATTTAGTCTTATGTGCGGAACGCAATAATATCCTATTATTTTTTATTCACTTGAGGCTTCCTATGACTTTTCAATGTCAAGCATCAGCATATTGTGAAGAATAAAATACACATCAGAATAGGCTGTATGGTGTAAGATCTTTGCCTGCCGTAATTGGCAAATCGTAATAAAACAACCTTTTGTATATTTTTCATTTTTACAAGCGGTCAATAATTTCGGATATGTAAGATAGAGGAAGGCGCTCCATAAATTATTTATACATACATACATAAACACTCACGCCTGTCACCCAGAGGGGTAGGCAGAGACTATGGAATTCCATTTGGCACGATCCTGACACACCTCTCTCGCTTCCTCCACATCCATATACCTACGCATACACGCTCGTCGGTTAAAGGTACTCTTAATTTGGCCCATTTTCAATATATCGCCTATTTGGTTGATAAACTTTCGCCTAGGGCGACCCTTCCCGACTCTGCCATTCACCTCTGCAACATAAATTTGCTTTGTCACTCTTTCCTCATTCATTCTTTCTACATGACCAAACCACCGAAGCATTCCTTTCTTAATCCTAGTCACAACATCATCTTGCAAACCACACATTTCTCTTATCACACTATTTCTCACCCTGTCATTCAGATTCAGCCCTAGCATACTACGTAATGACTGCATTTCTACAGCATTTATTCTACTCTCGTGCTTCTTCTGCCATACCCAACTTTCACTACCATACATTAAAGTAGGCACTAACACAGCATTGTGAATTGCCAAACGTGCCTTTTTGGACACATTCTGACTTTTCACAATAGAGTAATATTTATCTATGATGTTTTATATTTTACCCAACCAGCTATTCTATTCTAAACCAATTAGAAAAAGACTTTTAGATTCTACTCGTTTTTCAGCCTCGTATTCGACTATTAAAGTAGTGGTTGTGAACGAAATATTTAACCACGATATATTACGTACAAAGGAATAATTTGAAAACTGGACCCCAGTTATACAAAAATGATCTAGCCCGTAGATATATTATATTTTCCAGATATCGAGTTTAATTTTGTTTCCACAGGTAAAATATGGTACTAATTCGAGACCGTAACGTAATTCATAAACGAATACAAAACTACACAAGGCTTTGAAGGCGCTTTTTTATGAGTGGGCGTTTTTAATCTACTATATAGATAAATATATACATTTCTCGGCTTCTCCACATGTCTCATACTTCATAGAATTTAGTTACCAGTGAAATGGCTAAATAGGCACATATTTGGGCAAAAGCGGAGAGTTTATACCTCTTTCAGTTTTAGAATTGCGGACTAAATAATTTCTGCTTGTCTTGGTCCAAGTCCAAACTAGACCTTATTACTGGGTGAACTCGCGTGTTTGTGTAAATCCATGTCGATGATAACGTCATCGGATTCTATGGATTTGTCGCCGGGAGTTATTATTTCCAAATCCACTTCAGTGCTCGATGTCTGCAGCAAACCATTCGCTTCCGTTGGCTCCTGAAAAGTTCAGATAAGATAATTATTATTTATGTATTTATATCAAATATATTTTGGGAAACGCTATCACCATATGTTGAGCGTATGGTTGGAGCTTCTTATTTATATTACTCCATTCATTTATTCATTCATTCATTACAGCCTATCAACAGCCCACTGCTGAAAAAAGGCATCCCTTACAGATTACCTCACAGGGAGATATTTGCAATAGTTGCCATGCTTGGAAGACAGGTTAGCAATCGCAGCCCTCCATAACTTTGGAATTGTTATCAGAAATATGTTATGGCAACACCGTAGCACGGAATGAAACTCGAGATGGGACAGACGAAACCCGCGGAATGTTATCGGGTAGTGGATTTTCTTACGATGCCACTAAACAGTTCGAATTTAATAAATATATTTCTTTTTTATTCAATATAAATTATTAGAAACACTAAAACGAACGAGCAAACACAAAGTGAATATTTTAAAACTACGCACTAGGTCGTAAGATTCCTTGTCCGGTTAGGTGGCAAGTACTTCATCTGGGTTGGTGCACACAAACCGCTGTCACTAACCAGCAGTGCGTGTGCTGTTGTATTCTAACTTAAAATGTAAAAACTCAAGAAGGAAAGTCATTGTGTGGACCGAGTGCTCTTTTGTCATCCTTATATTATAAAAAATAACTAATTATTAATTACCCTTACACATAGCATTCTTAGGCCTGCCTTTTTTCGAAATGAGGACTTTTTGAAAAAAAAAGTAATACCTTTTTTATACAAGCGAACACACAGCCCACCTGATGGTAAGTGGTAGCTGTGGCCCATAGACATCTACATCGATCCTCGTTTGCTAATAAAATGCAGATGCGTTGTCACCCGTGAAGACTAAGATGGATTGCCTCCTTTACAGTAAAAGGGGTCTCCGGTTCTCTACACTCATGAACGAAACACAGCATCGTTAAGCTGCTATTTTACGCTGGTATTCTGAGAGAGCGTGGTCCTTCCCCGGTCAAGCCGACCCATTCGTGCTACAACTGTACTATTGGAGAAAATCCTATTTTTTTTTTAGAATAAGACTGACAAACGAGCACACAGTCAACTTGATTGAAAATGGATGCTGTGATCCATAGACATCTACACTTCTCCCCAATTCAGAATCAAAATGCAGATGCATTATCGTTTCCAGTGGGGTGTCCGGTTCTTTACACTCACCATACGAAACGTAGCAATATTAAGCTGCTATTTTACGCTGGTATTCTGTAAGAGTGTGATCCTACCCCGATCGAACTGACCCATTCGTGCTACGACCATAAAATTGCTTCAACATGGCTCTACCACGTATAAAATAAACCTAATATGTTTTACCGAGAGCCGTGGCTAAGCGCTCGCTGTAAATTTATATACAGTACGTGAGAAACCTGGGTACGATCCCCAACGGAGCCAATAAAAATTCTGATTTATCACGTGCTCGGCGGTGAAGGAAAACATCGTGAGGAAACCTGCATGTCTGAGAGATAAGAAAAAAAAATATTTCGAAGACATGTGAAGTTCGCCAACACGCATTGGGGCAGCGCGGCGGCCATTTCCTAGCCCTAAAACCCTCTCAGATATGAGAGGAGGACTGTGCTAAGCAGTAAGACTTATAATAGGTTATAAGTTAGAATTTTAAATTTTTTACATAAACCCAGAGGGCCTACCCTCCGTATTAATTCCGTAACAAAAAAATAAAAAGTGACTTAATATTTATCATAGAAAGAAAAGTGGTAGGTTGTAACATTTTGAAAATTTTAAAATGGGCCATCTTACGAAATGATTTACCCTGGGTAGTGTGGTACGTTTTTAAAAAGATGGTGTATTATAACAGTAATCTTTTAAACAATGACACAAACTCAAACTTCATAATTTTTACTCATAAACGATATTGTTGTATTTGCAACTCGATTAATGACATGGTTATTAAAGATAACGTTCAGTGGCGGATTATCCTTAAGGCAAACATGCGAGTGCCTAGAGGCGCAAGGTTACATAGGGAGGGGTGTGCGTGGAAGTTTATAATACAAAAATTAAATAGTACTGGCATAAATAACAAAAATTATGCTTTCTATTGAGATGTAGAGCTTCCAAAACGTGCGCTGTCTACTTAAATACTCCTACATGGCCCTCACTCTCTCATTACATTTTACATTAACGTCTACCTGTTAGGCGTTCTAATTAGTTTGAAACTAAACCATATTGTAAGTAGATATAATTTATAATATAAGGCCGTCAGGCGCCAATGAGGGGCTAGTCTAAGGCGCTGTCAACATTTAAACCGCCACTGAAAACAGACTGCTAACAGAAGTGAAAATTTAAAAATATGAAATATTAGTGGATATACTGCTATTACAGAACGTTGGTGATGTGCACTCATAAAATTATACCCATCCAAAAAGCGACCAACGCGCTTTAAAAAGTTACCACTTCCAAAACTATAAAATTTAGAAATTTGTAAAAACAGTCTGTAAAGATAAGGGTCTAGCGTGTCGATTTTCAGTATTTTAAGATATATGCCTATTATTACCATGGGTTTATTTCTTATTTTTTCCAGAACTCTTCTAAACTACCTTCTTGACGTTTTATTTTTGGAACATTCTGTATAAAAAGATTTACAATCGACCTGAACAAATAGTCATCAGGGTGATGATAGTTATTATAGTGCTTAAATTATTTCTCACTGTCAGAGCAGCGTCACAAGCCATCAGCTCTTTCTTCGAGAGATGTTCCACAATTGCTGCTGCATAGCAATCGCCCAGCATGTTATTAGTGGTTCGAATTCGATCCCTGGAATAAAAAAGAGACATTTACATTTATATAAAAGCACTTGATATAATTTAATAAGACAGAACGAAATCCAAAATGGCCAACGTGGCCCATAGCCCTACATCCATCGTCTTTTTACAGTTTCCCTGTCCGAAAAAAAAAAACAAGAGTAATTCAGGTTTGATCCTCACCGGCACCAATGAAATTGAAGATTGCGATTTCAAGTGCTGATTTACCACGTGCTTGGCGGTGAAGAAACAAAATTTTGAAGAAACCTGTATGTCTAAGAAATAAGCAAAAAAATATTTCGAAGACACGTGTTTACCAACACGCGTCGGGGCAGTGGGTCGGCCATTTCCTTGTCCTAAATCTAAAACCCTCTCAGAAATGAGAGGAGGCCTGTGCCCAGCCGGGGAACGTATATATAGACTGTAATTTTGACTTTAACTTTTGAAAGTAGGTAATCGAAATGTTCATGTATGACTCACCGGATAGTGGAATAGTTAAGAATTAAAATGTAGGTACGGTGTCACCTTAAGATTGAAGTTATAATGTCTCGTCACCAGTAAAAACGTTCTTCAGTTCTCCGGAATAGCCCTACGGTCACTCACAATTTTCCTTACTTTTTACAAAGAAAACCAATGTATTTTTTATAAAATAAGGGTGACTAGCGAGATATTTTTTTCTTACTTATCAGCCTGTAACAGCCCATTTCTGAACATAGGTATTGAGGCATAGGGTGTTGACGGCTTCTTCTCTTAGTACGGAACGAGTATTTGCATGAACTACCAATAATTTTTCCGGTTTTAAATGTTTGTTCACTTAACGATATTGGAGAAAATCCTGTTTTTTTTTAGAATCAGGGTGAAAAACGAGCACACAGGCCACTTGATGGATAGTGGATGCTGTGGTCCATAGAAATTCTACATTTCTCCCCAATTCAGAATCAAAATGCAGATGCGTTGTCGTTTCCAGTAAAAAGGGTGTTCGGTTCTCTACACTCACCATATGCAACGTAGTAGCATTAAGCTGCTATTTTACGCTGGTATTATGTAAGAGTGTGGTCTCACCCCGGTCGAACCGACCCATTCGTGCTGTAACCATAATATAGCTTCAGCGTGGTTCTACCACGAAAACGTATGTAGGGGTTACGATTATAAAAAATAGGATTATCCAGTTGAAGGATGGATTTGTCTAAATCGCAACGCTTGGCAAGTGTATTTAGATGATCACCTTTTTTATTTGGTAATGGACTAGTATTGTTGCACTTTTGCCAGAGTTAAGTATAGTATTAAGAAATTATTTTTTATAATAAAATGATAAAAACTTCTTCACAATAAATTAATGCGACCCATTGCGAAGGGTTCGGGAGATTTTGGCCGTAGCTTGAGTCAGCAGACAGTCAATTTTTTATACGTTACCCCCACACTAGGATATTCTTCTGTGTCGTGGAGGCAATTTACAAACATAGATTGCACGAGGGCAAACATTCAGACCCGGAACAATTATTTGTAGGCCATACAAATACTTGTTCCGTGCGGGATTCGAATCCGCGGCCCCCAGCGCAACAACTCATTGCTAAGCCTCTGCGCCTCGGATTCTTCAAAAAAAGTCAATGGCGATAATAAATCAATGTGTTTAAGCAGATACAATATATTGAGGTTCAAAGCACCATCTGAGTATTTCATTCATCGTTTTCGCTGATAGTTCACATGAGCAGACAAATTTATACACAAAATAACATTACTTTTACTTGTTAAAATCCACTTTAAACCATTACTTAGACAAAAATACAAGAGCAATAATCTAGTTACCACTAACTACTTCTTCTACTACTACTTCTATAAAAAAAGGTGCACTCACACCAGCCAGTCGACGGCGAAGAGCAGCGACACGTCGTGCGCGGGCGCGTCCACCGCCGCCAGCACCACCAGCAGCAGCACCAGCGCCGCCGACGGCACCGACGCGGACGACAGCGAGGCCGCCGTCGACGCTAGCCTAACCACATTCCACCACAGAATATAATCCCACTCATCCATTATAGCTTATAAAAGTTTAATACTGGACATAGGCCTGTCTCATAAAGATTTCTTTTAGGTGGTAGAGCCATGCAAAAGCTATGTTACTTGTATAGTTGTAGCACGAATGGGTTAACTCGACCGTGGAAGAACCACGCTTTCACAGAATACTAGCGTAAAATAGCAGCTTAACGCTGCTGTGTTTCGATTGATGAGTGTAAAGAACCGGAGACCCTGTTTTCTGGAAACGAGGCATTCCATCTTAGTCCTCACGGGTGACAACGGATCTGCATTTTGATTCATATTTGAGGATAGATGTAGATGTCTATGGGCCACAGCAACCACTTACCATCAGGTGGACTGTGTGCTTGTTTGTCACCCTTATCCTGTAAAAAAAGATATTAATTTGCTTTGGTATAATAATCCAAGACGCATGTAAAAACATTCTACCGTGACAGTCTATTAAAGTCCACTGCTGAACATAGGCCTCCCCTATACATTGCCTCGTAAAGGAGATATTTGCCATAGTTACCACGCTATATGTATATTATACACTAGAACCCGAAAAAACTTATAAACTAAGCCGCAACATTTCAATGATCATAGCACTGTGTGACCAACTGTATAACAAATAAATTAACCTCAGTCCCAACTACCAACGTCTGGTAAATTCAATAGTTTTCACAACGTAGTTACGAGTGTGTTTAAAAGATGACACTGGTGTCAATTTATATTATTTATTCTTATTATGTCTTTCGTTCTTACAGTAATTACATACATACCAAAGAGAATATAATCACTACGTTTAACGTAATCTATATCATCTGGAAATCTAGAATCAGGAAATTGTGAGATAATTTTAATTAATTAATAACATTTATCTTCCACTCGAAAGGTTTAATTGGAAAGACTCGCTGTTTAGCGATAAAGGCACCTTTTTAGTTTCATTATTTAGCCTTCTTACTTCGCATCGTCGGTGAGCCTGGTATATAATAATCTATGGTGGCTCCCATAATACGGAGACTGTCTCACCTAGCGTCATATGGGGAAGGAACTAATGCTTACCATAAGCGGTTTTAGCGGAAGTAACAAGCGATTAAAAATTCACGGGCACCTGCAAGCTACTTCATACAAAAAAAAGGATATAGATACGGCGTCACCTCTGACCACTAAAATAAAACCTCACAGGCTCTCTATAGTCTACAGAACGGAACACAGTAGTGCATGCATTTATTTAACAAGATAAATCAAAAAACATACAGCGACTTACAAAACAGCAGCTAACTGAGCGAAGCCAAGATGTATGTCATTCATCTGACACACGAACAGACTGGCGACGGTCAGGAATAAGGCCGTGCCGTCCATGTTGATATTGCATCCGATTGGCAGTACGAAGCGGGTGATCCGAGGGTCTATTTGCAAACGTCCTTCCATACTGCGGAAAGTCACTGGCAGGGCTGCGGCGCTGGAAAGCGAAGACGTCATTATTATTATTTAAAACTTGTAGGTACATTGGTTCGCGGAATAAAAATGACGTAGGCGTCAAAATTTCTTTAATTGTACCTATATCTCGTAAATTACCTATACCAAATTTCAAACCATCCTAGACAGTACACAAGCAGTTCTTAGCAATTTTATATTTTTTTTATTTTTGTCCCTAAAATCCACACCCTATTTACACAACTAAAATATCCGATGAACAGAGGTAGTGTTTTTTTAATCGAGCATAATATTACCCCAATATTTATTTGAAAAATTATAACACTTAGAATGATAATGGCTAATCCATAGATATCTTTGTTTTCAATTTTCAAATTGACTTACAATAAGAAAATTCAACTCCACATTACGTGACTTTGCTTTGTGCGCAGCCTATACAGTTAATTTTTCCGTGGCAGTGGCGACTAGCTACTCAAGACACCCATTTACCCCCAGGGTTCTTAAAGTATGATACCGTGTCGCCGCTTGTAAATGAAACTGTCTTGCGACATTTGCTTATTCAAATTTTATGGAGTTTTGGATAACGGTCAATTATGAATATTCAACTCTAATTAAAAAAAAACTTTAATAATTTTCACTCCTCTTTCAGCATCAGGTTTTAACTGTTGCTAATAAAGAGCAAATATCATTAAAAAATTAACGGAGCAAGCAATGAGAGTACCAGTATTGAATCATATCCCGCGATTTGAGAAAATGTGTGAATCAGTAAGTTCACACGTCTATGTTTAATAACTACTGTGTAACATTTTTTTGAGTTTATTCCTTAAAACCAATTTTCTATATAACCCACGCCACACAATTTAGATGGGGAGCGAAATCAAAATTTAACAAAAAGTAAAATTGTTATGTTCTCCCTTCGCGCAACAGAATCGTGCATTTTATACTGAACGTGTGTAGAGGTCTCCAAATAGCGCCATCTACTTCGTTCTATAGGTAATATTATTGAACAAATTGTTTGACTTGACTCTGAAGGTGACAATGTTACGTGAAATGAACGCTAGATGACCTAAACGCGACTTATTTGATATGAACGTTCTGAGTTTCTGAGTAAAGTGTTAGTATATTTATTATTGTATATAATCTATGTAGTAAACTTCAGTCGTGAGTCAGAGCTGATTTTAAACGTGATAGAACCATGCTGCAGCTATTAGTAGTCTACTTGTAGCACGAATGGGTCGGCTCGACCGGGGAAGGACCACGCTCTCACAGAATACTAGCGTAAAATAGTGGCTTATTGCTGCCGTGTTTCGTAAGGTGAGTGTAGAGAACCGGAGACGCTTTTTACTGGAAACGAGGCATTCCATCTTAGTCACGGGTGATAACACATCTTTATTTTGATTCGTAATCAAAGATAGATGTAGATGTCAGTAGCAGCTGCAGGGAATCTCAGTATTATCCCATTTTGTCTCGAAGGTGTCGTACGAGGTGACTACATGACATGGCAGAAAGACCCGATCGTCTCCAATAGATGGCACTACTAGTTCGTATATAACAAAATGTAAAATAACCTAAACCACAGAACCTAAACCGACGACGGGGTGCAGGAGCAGTGCCATAACTGCGAGAAGTTCCAGTATTGCAACCGTTATCTATTATTGCCTACATCTCACCCCGTGATTAATGGCCAATAGTCATAAAGTCGTTATAAAAATAAATATTAATCAACTGAAACTAGTGCTGTGGTAAAAACAGTTATCACTAAAGCGGGAATCATTTTTGAAATCACACTACTTTTAATATTACAAAAAAGAATTACCTAAGATTTTCTTTTTTTCGTTTCAAGTGTTGTGTGTTTGTCAAATAAATACATTTCTTTCTGTTTCATTTTTCATTCTTCCTTCTTTTCTTTCTTTTTTTCATTAATTTTTATTTATTAACATATTAGAAACTTACGTGGAAGCGGTAGCTGAAGCCGTAAGCATCGCGTTGGACAATCCCCAGTAGAATTTAAAGGGATTCCGTCTCAGAAACACGAAATATATTAGCTGCATTACGACCAGCTGGTACAGGAACACTCCTATGGTCACCGTCAAGATGAACCACGCCAGTTGTGATATTACCTGCGCTGTAAGAAAACGATAACATGTTACGGCGGCGTAAGAGTATCCATTACCCGATATTGTCACGTACCCACGTGACCATAGAATATAATTCTATGCATGTGACAATATCGGAGACTTCAAAAATCTTTCTGAATTTTTATATAGCCTCTTATTACTATTTTTATATAGCCTCTTACAGACTATATAAAAATTATATAGCCTCTTACTATTATTTTTATATAGCCTCTTAGAGACTATATA
The DNA here is from genome assembly GCA_033319125.1 of Parnassius glacialis. Classification (NCBI taxonomy): domain Eukaryota; kingdom Metazoa; phylum Arthropoda; class Insecta; order Lepidoptera; family Papilionidae; genus Parnassius; species Parnassius glacialis. The sequence goes on from JAVANC010000010.1 coordinate 45,688,431, forward strand.
AAAATTATATAGCCTCTTACTACATTTACATTATTTATACAAAATTTAACCTGCTCAAAGTTCAAAAACTTTATTAAACATAGTTTGTATAAAAAGGGTTATTATAATATTCAGGAATTTAGGCATGATAATTAGCCCTGGGAATGAGGTGATCGCTACCAAGCTATTTGTAATTTGTTTTGTGTAGTTAATTGTGATTACATGATTGCAAGCTGTTATTTAAAAAAAAGTTCCGCTGGGTTTCTTGCTGGTTCTTCCCAGGATAGAGGTTTTTTCGAACCAGTGGTAATTAAACAAAAGAGTGACTTTCAACAAGTATTATTTATAATCTATATTGAATAAAAAAGTTTCTGTTTCTGTTACATAAGAGGCTATATAAAAATTCAGAAAGATCTTTGAAATCTCCGGTAGATGGCAGTATGACCATTTTATAAATACTAATGGTGGCAATTCGATTGTAATTTTTAAAATTTTTGGTTTGTATATTAAGCCAGCTGCATTTCACTTTCAACTGCACATTAATATAAAACACACACCTATCTAATGTACAAAATATAATATAAACGCGCTTTGGCTTTCATAATATATACACTTCACACACTATTGAAAAAGATAAATTTGAAATCAAACAAAATGCCTACACAGACAAATACCACAGTGTCAGATTGTTAGTAATTATTTATTAACATTATTTTGGGTTATTCTATGTTTTAGATATTTTAAAACTTTTTAACTACAATCTGTACTCTGGCGATTGTTTGACTACAAACTATTGAGTGTTCGGTATTTTAGGCTCGTATTAATAAACGTTACTCAACGAAGAACTCAAGTGCGGAATCATTTCATACAGAGCATAATTACGATATCAGGATCTCAAGATCGTTGCTAATTAAAAATCATTTAAAAACAGTATCTCAAAACGTTGTATTTAGTAATACTGTTACTGTGACTTGCACTCAAGTACAAACACTAAAAGGCGAGTTTCGTTTATTAATCAGTGCGTCACTCAGCTGATATGAACCTAAGCCGCATCTTGAGATATGTTTATTAATAAGATCATATATAACCTCAAGATTGTACTCAAATGCGTGTACTTGAGCTGAGTAACGTGTATTAATACAGGCCTTAGAGTACTATTTATGCTCTGTCTGTCCGGCCTAATCTTCGGAATGACTGAATCGATTGTGATGAAATTTTTACGAACAAATAGAGAAAAATACCAGGAGTGATCTAGGCTATTATTTATCTAAAAAAACTGGCCTTTGACTATCTTATTGATCCCATCTAAGCGAAGCCGGGCGGGTTACTAGTCTTAAATAAATGTACCATCACTTAGCTACTGAAAATTTCTGTAGCAACAGAAGAAGTTTTTTTTCTCTTTATTTGGATCACCAACAGACGATACACAACACTAACAAAAATATAACTCAACACTGCGATTACATGCTATGTGATCATCTTACAAGTAACCACAACTTACATAAATAGCGATTTATTTTTAAAAAGAATAAAGAATACAGATATTTATATGCTAATAAATATACATGGAAAACAGATTTGATATAGCTACAGTTTATATAATATTAAGTATTAACTAATCTATTAAAAAAAATCACTCACCAACATTATGGACCCCCAATATTTTGCCGGCAATAATACTGCTGACACCAAACGGGGTGAACCACATAACGCCGGTTACCATCTTCATAATCACCTCGAAGATCGCCTGGAAGAAATCTATCACCACTTGCCCTTTGGGCCCTAAACTTCCGAGAAGGCTGCCGAATACCAAGCAGAAGAACACTAAGCCCAGGGTGTTTGTGCCTGATCTGAAAGCAAAAGGGTCCATAGTTAATTTACAATATTATAGCTGCAGCATTAATGGGATGTCTCGACGGAGGTAGGTTACCTAGGTGGAAGGACTCCTTTCATTTCTGAATCTACCTGGGTAAGTATCGCCGTCTTACCTATTTCTGCCGACAAATAACAGTGTCTTTTTCATAGAGTAAGACATGACAAACGAGAACGTAATGCAGGTGGATGGTAATTGCATGATGTGGCCCATCTATCCTCGATTATGAATAAAATTGCAGATGTGGTAGAGCCATGCTGCAGCTATATTTCTGGTTTAGTTGTAGCACGAATGGGTCGGCTCGACCGGGGAAGGACCACGCTCTCACAAAATACCAGCGTAAAATAGCAGCTTAATGCTGCTGTGTTTCGTATGGTGAGTGCAGAGGACCGGAGACCCTTTTCTACTGGAAACACGGCATTCCATCTTAGTCCTCACGTGTGACAACGGATAGGCATTTTGATTCGTAACCGAGAATAGATGTAGATGTCTATGGGCCACAGTAACCACTTACCATCAGGTGGACTGTGCGCTCGTTTGTCATCTTTATCCTATAAAAAAAAATGCGCCGTCACTTGGTCTGCAAGTAAAATTTTATAATATCAAGTCCTTCCTCGGTAGAGCGGACTTATCGTGCTACACCCATAATATAGTTGCAACGTGGCTCTGCCTGCCACTAGTCTGCACCACTGTGTTCTTATTTTCAAGGCTGAGAAGGAGCCATTAATATAACAGTCCCGAGACATTTCATCTTAATCATAAGAGGTTGCAGGTGTCTATGGGCTACAGTAGCCATGTACCATTAGGTGAAAATAGCCTATATGCGTCTCACTGCTGGACACAGGCCTCCTCTCATTTCTTCTCAGTTCACCTAATGGTGAACTGTTATCCCCTGATATCTGATATTTTTTTATAGGATAAGGGTGACAAACGAGCACACAGTCCAGTCCTTGTTTGCGAATCAAAATGCAGATGCGTTGTCACCCGTGAGGACTAAGATGGAATGCCTCATTTCCAGTAAAAAGGGCCTCCGGCCACCTGCACTCACCAAGCGAAACGCAGAGGTAAACCTCTATTTCACGCTGGTATTCTGTGAGGTCGTGGTACCACCCCGTTTCGAGCCGGCCCATCCGTGCGACAGCAAATGCTGCCGCGTGGCTCTACCACTGTTAAAATCACCATTATGAGGCAATCTATGGGGCGTCATATGTACAGCAGTGTATTTTGATAGGTTATAATTTAAAATTAAAAAATTTGTATAGCCTACATCAATATAAGATATTAAGAATAACTTAAAAACTATTGGGCTGACCTTGATCAAATTCATATGGGACCACACGAGAAGTACCAGCTTTCAAATAAAAGAAAAGTCATTGAAATCGGTTCACCCCGTAAAAAGTTATGAGGTAACACACATGAAAAAACATACAGTCGAATTGAGTACCGTCTCCGTTTTAGAAGTCGGCAGAAAACAAGTAATGAATGAATTAGTGCATTCACAGGATATTAAAGTTCTAGTGTTTTGTATTTTACAAAAGTCCATTCCATATTCCAAAACTTAATATTGCAGATTGGTAATATGGAGCATTTTTTTATTGAAGTTATACCGTCTTTTTGCGTTTGGGAAAAAGATGAGAGTGAATATTTATGATGCGCTCGCACACCGACACCTAAAACGACACCAACACTGACCTCTATATATTATAGAGGTCAGTGGACACCATAATGTTGTTACTATGCGCGCGCACACTGACACCTTCACTTCAGTCGGTAATTTTCTCTCAAGTATTTTTTGTTTTGTTGCCTTAAATAAGTATAACTTCCTACGTGAGTACATAAGTACACACACTTGTTTTTATTTATTAATAAATAATATACTGCGTGACGTATCTTGGTGTTGTTGTGGATTCAGTATTTTCATCGTCATGTCATGTGGATTTCATAATATGTAATAAACTAAAATTTCTTCTAAGTAAATTCTACCACTTAAGTTTTAAAGTACCAGTTACATTGAAAACACTTTATTTCCCACTTATAGATTCTATTCTCAGTTATGCTCTTGACAGTTATGGTCTTACATTCAAAAGTAATATTGAAAACCTGGAAGCTCTTCAGATTAGATTTTTAAAATTACTCGTCAACAAATAAAAACTAAAGCTAATTGCAAAGGTAACTACTCTCAATTATTTAAAATTTGTAAGATTCTACCGATTAGTTTAAAGCATAGATATCTTCTGGCTATAAATAACCATGACTGTCAAAATCTAAACTTGACGATTGTAAAACAGAATCAAGGTACCCGGTCGATGTCCGAGGGTAAGTTCGAAGTACCTAGAATAAAAAACTACTTTGGAGATAGAATATTAAAGAAACAAATACCGTATATTCTGAATAGTCTGCCCAAAGATATTCGACACGAGACTAAGAAAAATGTATTTAAAAAGATGGTTTATAGACACTTTCTATCATTATGTAATTAAGAAAAAAAATTGTACTATAGCTATCCTTTAAGTATTATAGTATGACTATGGATTCCACAGACAAACTATGTAAACAGTTTTGTGGGAATATGTTTTACTGTATGGTTGTGTCGATTTGTTTAGTAAAATAAAGAAAAAAAGTTTTACAATAATAAGATGCCGCTAAACTCAATTGTTTATCGCTACACTGTTTTCGTCACTTGCTTAAATCGATCTCACTCATGCGTGAGTGCCGGGAACCACAAAGTTATTGTTACCGTTAAAAAGCATATGATCTATTAAGAGAAAAGGTGTTTGGGCTTCATATTTAACTTTGTAACCGGTTCTGAGATCTAAGGGCCTTATCATACTAGCGGTTTGCGAACGGCTTCGGGGCGGAGCGGGCGCGCAGCGAATACGTCGCGGACGCGCAACGAATTTGCCGCGCATGCGCAGCGAATACGTCGCGGACGCGCAACGTTTTCGTCGCGTGTTCGCAGCGTGTTTACGACGTATAGTACACTCAGTAACAAAATGGATTACGACGAGGAAACACTGCTGTTGGTTATGTTACTTCGAAGACGCAGGAGACGCAAACGAAAGCATCGACGATTTTGGGAAGATCCATTATCAATTAATCGACTGGATGAGAGCGACTACTTTGTGTTGTTTTGCAAACGAATAAAAATTAATCCTAATAAATTTCGTTCCTACCTGCGAATGTCAAGACCTACATTTTATGAGTTGTTGCATCTGATACAAACTGACTTAAGACATGAAGACACACATTTGAGATTATCAGTGTCACCTGAAGAAAGGCTCGTAATTACTATAAGGTATGTTTTAAACATTAAATACACAGGAGATAATTATTAATACTTCTTTAATATTTTTCGTTAATCTCTCTAATCAACATAACGGTAGTTTTACAGTTGCGATTAAATTATTTTCACAATTAAAGGAGATACTTCACCAAGATTTAGGAAATTACTATTCTGAAAATAAATCACTATAAATTGTATCTTCAGCGTTACTGTTCTCGTCATAAACACTTGGCGAAGAATTAATTGGTTGCAATGAATTACTTCGGGGTGGCTCTGGACTTGTAAAATATCCTGAATAGTTTGGAGTATAGCTGTTTGACATATGCTTATATTTTTCAAAACTCCCGTGATCTCCATTTTAGCATCCATTTTATAGTCTGGGTGAATTGATTTTAAATCTTCAACCATAGACAATGCAAAGTTATATTCGGGCTCACATTCACCACTTTTTTTGTCTTTATTCATCCTCTCTTCCATCCTTTTCAATAAGTTTATAATCATTTTATCCTCAGCATCATTAGATTTTTTCTTCCTTTCTGTAACATTTCATGTATCATCATTGCCTATGTTCATTGTATTCTCATCATCTGAAACTGCTGGTGGCGGGGTTTCCGAAGGACGAGTCTGCGTAGTAGTATTCAAAAATGAAAGCAAATGTGAATACAAGTATTCTTTAGAAGTAGATGCACCGGAGCCACTCCTGATTTTTTTGTTCCTATCTTTGACGTAGGCGTCGCGGATACCCTTCCACCTCTTTTGCAATCTAATAACTGTAACAAAAAAAAATATTTCAGATATTTGGCAACTGGGTGCTCTTTAATGGACTTACATTTTTCATTTAGAAGAGAATTTTCAACAATACAAAAAATAGTTCGGGAGACATGTCAAGCTATTATTAAAAATGTATTTTATATTTGTATGCCACCCAAGCAAACAGAAGACTGGGAAAACATTAGTAAAGGCTTTCTAGAAAATGCTGATTTCCCTAACTGCATAGGTGCAGTGGACGGCAAACATATTAGGATGATAAAGCCGTGTCATACCGGCTCACTATATTTTAACTACAAAAAGTATTTTTCGATGAATTTGCTAGCCGTGTGTGACTCCAACTACAAGTATATATTTGTTGATGTCGTTTCCTATGGTAAAAGTTCAGATTCAACTATATTTGACAGAAGCCAATTGAGAAGTGATATAGAAGAAAATCGTTTAAATATTCCGCAACCGAAAAATATAACAAACAATGAAATAGCGTTGCCCTTTACTTTTATTGGTGACGAAGCATTTCCATTGTCAAAGTACATGCAACGACCTTATGCCGGCAACTATTTAACGCCTAAAAAAAGAATATATAATTATAGATTAAGCCGAGCACGAAGATATATAGAGTGCACTTTTGGAATCATTACAAATAAATGGCGTATTTTTCATCAACCATTAAATGTTGGAATAGACTTTGGTGAAGAAATTGTCAAAACTTGTTGTATATTGCATAATTTTGTACGATCTAAAGTAATATTTGGACTTTATGACAACCCACACGTTAGTGAAAATGTTTGTAGACTCTCAGGTATTACGATAAGAGATAAATTTGCCGACTATTTTATTTCAAATGACGGGGCATTACCATGGCAGCTTAGGTACATATAAATATTATTGTGTTTCGCTTACCTGCTTCATTTTTCTCCTTGACTGTTTTTTCCTTAAAGCCTTGAATAAATAAATTGCAAATCTCTTCCCATGCTTTTTTTTTTAAATTACGATCGCTAAATTCTCTTCTTTTTTGATCCCATATTACGTATCGACTTTGAATTTCACTTATAAATAACTCTGTATCAATATCTGAATCTCCCAATGATGCCATGATGATACGACCACTCACATTCGTGTCTCGTTTTGAACTGAAGTGAGGCGGGGCGGACGGGCTGGCGTTTGTACGAGAGTGTACAAAATGGCGTCCACGCTGCTATTCGCGGCGATCTCGTTGCGCGCCCGCGACGTATTCGCTGCGCAAACGCGGCGGATTCGTTGCGCGTCCGCGACGTATTCGCTGCGCGTCCGCTCCGCCCCGAAGCCGTTCGCAAACCGCTAGTATGATAAGGCCCTAAGTATTGACATAAGTCAATACTTAGATTAAGTCTTCTTGTATTATTAAGTGGCGAAGCTTGCGAAGACACTTATTGATTTTACGATGTCTGTCCGTCTGTCCGTCTGTCCCACGATTATCTCGAGAACGGTTTCGAATTTTCAAATTCTGTTTTCAGCAATCGATTACTGATCACCCAGGCATCTGAACCTCCTATTTTGAAACTGATTGCTCAACGGCAACCGTTAGAAACCGCTACAAAGCTGATTGCTTCGCCACTTTGCTATGCTGTTAGCTTGCTAGGTTTATTATTTATTCTATGTCAATACTAAGATAAGGCCCTGTAGGTAATAGAATCAGTAGTTACTAGCGGATATCAGAAAAGATGAAAAACCATTGAAGTAATATACTATGTTTATTAATATGTTTATACATGGTAGAGCAATGCTGCAGCTATATTAATAGTATAGTTGTAGCACGAATGGGTCGGCTCGACCGGGGAAGGACCACGCTCTCACAGAATACCAGCGTAAAATAGCAGCTTAATGCTACTGCGTCTCGTATGGTGAGTGTAGAGAACCGGAGACCCTTTTTACTGGAAAAGAGGCGTTCTATCTTAGTCCTCACGGCTGACAACGCATCTGCATTTTAATTCACAAACGAACATAGATGTAGATATGTCTATGGGCCACGGCAACCACTTACCATCAGGTGGACTGTGTGCTCGCTTGTCACCCATATTCTATATATATAAAAAAATTGTACTTCGTACTAGAATAGACACTGCGAATACAATGCTGTGTAGTAGTGCAGGACGCGTTGAAGAAGACAAAAATATCTTTTCTACCGACTTCCAAAAACGAGACGGTACTCAATTCGACTGTATGTTTTTTTATGTATGTTACCACATAACTTTGTACTGGGTGAACCGATTTCGATCATTCATTTTTATATGAAAGCTGGTAGTTCTCGTGTGGTCCCATATGAATTTGATCAAGGTCAGACGGGACAAGGTCAATGGTTATTGAGTTATTCTTAAATAACTTATATTGAAGTTGCTTATATTGAAGTCGGCTGTACAAAATTTTTAATTTTTAATTGTTATTACAGTTTGTGTAAGTATGAGCCTGTGGGCTCTAACGCATGTTGCAATCAACCATGTCTCAGTGTCTCTTCTAACATGTAGTAGGTACATATTATTTCAATGTACGAAACTACAAAACTGGTGTAGTTGTCTTCTTTAAAATTCAATACAACATTATTTACCGAACTGATCGATAATATTAATTCATTGCCAAAGTGCATAAAATAACTTACCTGTAAGTTACCACTCTGACAAGCGCCGGCACCGTGTCATTATCGGTAAAATTTCGTCCATCCACGGATACTGGTTGAGTATACACTGTGTGCGCTTGTTGGAAAGTAGCTTGAACGATGTTATCCGGAAATATATTGCTGAAATAAAAAACATATTAAATTTTAGAACGCAATTTAATGGAAGCCACCTTTTTTGGCACGAAACCACGGGGAGTAGGACTGTATGATAATTTACTAGTTTTAGTTTTTTTATTATTATAGTTTTAAATATTCTATATAATAAAATATTGTATGTTATAATATGTTATGTAAATAAATATTTTAAATAATTTAATATCTGCATACATATTTATTTTAAAATGTTTGCTGTATTTTTTTTTTGAAGAACGTATTTGGCGTAGGATTTACTTCTCATCGGTCAGAATGAATTTACACTTTTAGTTCGGTCTAGGTTGGTTGTAAGTACTGCTTTAAAAACTAGATAAATTTATAATGATGCCTAACTAATTATTAATGAATATTTAATTTTTATATCTAAATTACACGCAGGTGAAGTCGCGGGGAACAGATAGTACGTTAATAAAAGCACATAAAAATTAAAAGGACCCTCTAATCAATACGCCGTGTAGTGGCGGTGTTAAAATATCCACTACCCCATATCATTCCACAGGTATAGAGGCGACAGAAGGTAACTGAAACAGTAAATGAACAGCAGCGACAACAACAGTAGTGACAAATATGGCAAAATCCTTGCTACGAGGTAATCTATGGGGGAGGCCTATTTTCAGCAGTATACTTTTATATGCTATAATGGATTAAAAGAATGGCCTAATGAATCAAACTGGGAGTTTTGGCGGGAATTTGACCGGCGTCGGTTTGCTGCTCCTGTTTTATTGTTTAAATAATGGTTTGAAGTGGACTTTGATATGTAAAAGTGGTGCGATTTTGTGTATTGTCTGCGTATGTGAACTATTAGTGGAAACTGTGAAACAAGTGCTCTGATAGTGATGTGATTCTCAAAATAAGGTGTCTGTCTGCTTAGGCGCCTTGAGATACCATCGCCAACCGTCAGCTGTCTGCTGGCTCAAGTTACCGTCAAAATCTCCCAAGGGCTGCACAATGTGACGCATCAACATATTGTGAAGCAGTATACTATGAAGAATAATTATTATAATATAATATTGTAGCTTCAGGCTCAGAAGGACTAGGTCCCAGAGCCGTAAAGCCAGTTATTAATAAAAAAATAATAAAACTGATAGGTATATTTATAAACTTTAGCAATACTTATTACTATTAAAACAATCCCATGAAAATTTTACCGCATGATCATTACGTATGATCGTAATAAGCGATATAGAGAAACAAATCAGGAAGGGCAGCGGAGTCTTCTTAATTACATTTTTTTTCTTTAATATTTTTGGATTTTTGTCAAAATGACATGTCAATCTATACAAATAACAGTGGTAGAGCTAGGCGGCAGCTTTTGCTGTCGCATTGATGGGCCGGCTCGAACCGGGGTGGTACCACGACCTCACAGAATACCAGCGTGAAGTAGAGGTTTACCTCTGCGTTTCGCTTGGTGAGTGCAGGTGGCCGGAGGCCCTTTTTACTGGAAATGAGGCATTCCATCTTAGTCCTCACGGGTGAAAACGCATCTGCATTTTGATCTGTAACAGAGGATAGATGTAGATGTCTATGGGCCACAGCAACCACTTACCATCAAGTGGACTGTGTGCTCGTTTTTCACCCTTATCCTATAAAAAAAATACTTCAATTTTATTTATTTGTATAGATCTGTTTGTAATATTAAAATAACAGCTTTTTTCTAAATAAATATGAAAGTATAATATACGGTACTAATAAAAAATATTTATACGTGGTAGAGCCACGCTGCAGTTATATTAGTAGTATAGTTGTAGCACGAATGGGCTGGCTCGACCGGGGAAAGATCATGCTCTCACAGAATACCAGCGTAAAATAGCAGCTTAACACTGCTGTGTTTCGTATAAAAAAAGAAGAAAAGAGGCATTGCAACCTAGTCCTCATGGGTGCCAACGCATCTGCGTTATGATTCTTTATTGAGCATAGATGTAGATGTCTACGAATCACAGCAACCACTTTCCATCAGGTGAAACTATGTGTTCGTTTGTAGCCCTATTCTATATAACAAAAAAAAAACAAAATGCCGGTTTGGTCGGGCTAATCTCCGAAACGGCTGCACCGATTTTGACGGGACTTTTACTGCCAGATAGCGGATGTTATAAGGAGTAGCTAAGGATACTGGTATTTTAGGAAAAAATAAGGATTTCACGCTAAAAAATGAAACCCATGATATCGTAGTAAATTTCACGCGGGCGATGTCGCGAGGGACAGCTAGCCTTATAAAAAAGAAACATTTTTGAGTCTTTAATTGTAATAAATATTATATATTATTACGTTTATACGTAGTAGAGCCATGCTGTAGCTATATTAGTAGTATAGTTGTTGCAGTAATGGGTCGGACCACGCTCTCACAGAATACCATCGTAAAATAGCAGCTTAATGCCGCTGTGTTTCGTATGGTGAGTGTAGACCCCTTTTACTGGAAACGAGGCATTCCATCTTAGTCCTCACAGGTGACAACGCATCTGTATTTTGATTCGTAATCGAGGATAGATGTCTATGGTCCACAGCAACCACTTACCATCAGGTAGATTGTGTGCTCGTTTGTCACCCTTATCGAATAAAAAATGTTTCAGTTTTAGAACATAATTATGATAAGTTGTACACAATAGAAAAGTGACTTACCGACCAATATCAAAGAGACTGTCCAGTATATTATGATCCCTTTTGTTCGGTACAACATTTGTGTGATCTCTTAGCTCCGGCTCACCCGGGTGTATCAATAGAGCAAGAACAATACCAAGAAATGCGTTGAACAGAGACGTTAAAATGAAGTATAGAAGGGTTCTGACTGCTATCTTCCCACTCATTTTGGCATTCAGGCTGGCCGAACCAGCTATCAGGCTAGCTATGATTAGTGGTAAAATCATCAATTTCAAAAGCCTCATGAAAATTTCCCCCGGATAAGAAATAATCATCAGTGCATCCGGTCCTAGATGATACGGGCGAAGTCCGAAACCTGCGAGATAAAATTTGACATTAAAATTTAAATATAAACTGGCTGTTTGTTACTTAAAACGAAATCAAAAACAAAAAAATTAGGAATGCTATTAACACATTGAGTAATATGTACTAAGTACTAGAGAAGCCATTCTAAACAAAAATGTGCACTACTCTATGTCTTCGCGCATGCGCGGGAGATAGTAGAGTCGCGCATACGCAGTTGATTTAAGCGCGTGGCGTCTGCGCGCTTAGTTTTTAATTTAAACTTTAATTTGAAATCTTGTATCATTAGCGACGCTCCACACTGCATGAACATTAAAACCACAGATTAACTAGTAGATTGAAACCACACTAAATGACACACTGTACGGATTGCAGTACAGTTCAGTTGAACATAGTGTATGTTCGGAATGCGAAATCTAGTACGTAGTACATATATATCGATGTATTAACATGACTAATATTCCTTTTAACGAATCCTGGTAAGCTTAAAATGTTTGTGTTAAGAGTAGTTTACAACAGCAGTCGGATGAATTTTAATCCGCGACCTTTGAGTTCGTGGTCCGAACCCTGCCATTGGGCTACTGTCGCTTATATAGGGTTATTTGCAATAACCGGTTAAATTTGCAGAGAAGGTTCAGAATAAGTAATATGCAAATGGTGACGAAAATTTAATTAAAAAAAAATCTCAAACATTTTGTCCGTTTTATCTTCTAAATTTAAAATGCGTGGTATTTTACTGCGCACGCACACATTCGTAAGGGTCGATCGGTAGGCAAAAAAGTATTTGCCCATAAATCACATTCAATTTGGGATAATTTCAAATAATAGTAAAAACCTTATTTACTCGTATTTCCAAAAAACTGAAATAACGGTATATCATTATTTATATATTTGAACTTAAGTTTAAAATTTGGTTACTCTTTGAAAAATAACCCTGTATATACTTGGTATCGTATAATTAATAAAATTACATCAATATTAAGTACACCACTGCAAAACAAGATGCAGAAAGGCCATGTTGATGATCGGACTAAAATAAAAAATGAAAAGATAAAAATAGGCCGGGTTATAACTATAACTATGACATCTGGATGTCAAACATCTCAGTCCCCCGGACTATGGGAGCCGCAAAGTATTCAAATGGTGGGGAGTTAAATTAAACGGATTAAAATCTTAAAATTAAGTTTATTCAATGCTTTTATTTAATTCAAATAATCCCTAATATTTGGTTTGAATGTATACATACGAAATACATCTTTAAATTGAACATTGTTCAAATTATTTATACTTAAATAAGGATTTGTCAAAATGCGTCGCCGTGTAGCGACGGCGTAATAGAATCTACTATCCCAGTATAAGAATAATAATAATATAATAGTAATAAATGAAAATAATAAAAACCTGTGGTTCAAAAGCCGCCTGCCTAGCGTTAAAATTAAAGCAAATATAATATCAAATTACTACTACTCCTAAATTTCCCTTCCTCTAGAACAAAGTCCTATTCTCACTCTTTTACAGTACATGCAGTTAGGTTATGGAATTCTCTTCCTGCTGCAATTCGAGAGGCTCAAACAGTGTCCGTGTTCAAAAGGCGAGTCAAAGAGCACTATCTTTCTTTGTCGTCCTAATGATTATATATGTAATATATTATTATATTTATATATGTAATATATATATGTATATATATGTGTATGTGTATATGTATTTATAGTGGTATTTAGTTATATGTATGTTTACATGGATATTTTTTTTATTAGCTTTACTTTATGTTAAGTATATTAATATTATAAAATTTTATTATAAGAGTGCACACTAGTTCAGCTTCTCTTTTAATTTGTCCAGTATCAGGCCTGCTGGAAGAGATTTCAATATGAAATAAGCAGTGCCTTTGTACAAAATATCTTTTTTTTTCTTCATTTTAACATTATTTTGTGTGTACATAAATGGTTAAATAAATAAATAAATAAATATCACCTATGAGTCAACCTATTAGAGGTTTATGTTCAGCAATGGACTTGATAAGCTGTGATGAATGAATGAATGAAACCAAAGTGCATAAAGATAGCGTTCTTTTTTAACCGACTTCAAAAAGGAGGAGGTTCTCAATTCGATTGTATGTTTTTTGTATGTATTTTATGCGATATCTTCAGAGATTGTAAGCCAATTTTGATTATTCTTTTTTCTTAAATAAGTTTTACTTCAAGGGTGGCCCCATATAGAGAATATAGAGAAATAATTTCCCTCCTAAGGGTGAAAGAGAAATAACTTCAATTTTAGCAATAAGTAATTGGGTTTTTACGTTTTGTTAAAATTTATAACTATGTACTTAGTTATTTTTATTGAAAGTATTTTGCTTAATCTTACTTTTATAAAACCCTAAGGACGATGCTCAGGATAGGATGGATTGTCTTACACCACCATCCCGTAGCGTCATCTGCATTATTTTTTCCTATTAATATCTGGTCAAAGGTGATCAAAAGTTCATAGGATTATACGACAGACTCTTTTAATTCTGTATTCGTATTGTACAAACCTCAAAATGAAGACACTACAAAATGTATATATACAGTGGATTTCGGTTATAACGACGATGAAGGGACCACTCTATTCTCGTCGTTATATCCGGAAGTCGTTACAGGTAAAGGTAACAAACTCAATACATTACAGTTGCTACTCAGAATATCACTTTGTAACTGAACCATAAATTTAACTTCGAAACTGTACACGCTTCCCTACCCACTTAGCTGATATCTATAAACAAAAGGTAAAAGTCTACACACTGATCATCTGTGTGGATGTAAACAAAAGATAAGAAATATTTGTGAAAAAAGAAATCTTTTTTGTCTTTGGCTGCCGACTCCGCTCGCAATATCTGCTTGGGATTTCTAGGACTTTGTTACAAATGATTCATTAAAAACAGTCGCTACACCCGAACTCGGCGTTACATCCGAAGTCGCTATAGCCACATGAATTTTGTACTAAAATATGCTTTAAATTCAAGGGACTTAGATTTAACGTCGCCATAGGTAAATGGTCGCTACAACCAAGGTCGTAATAAATGAAATTCACTGTATTTTTCACTTCCTTAAAATGTTATAATACATATGAATACAATCACCGACAGCGTCATTACTGAAGTTGATCAAGGGGGAGAGAATTTTCAAATATTTCAAGAACTCCAGCGAAATATATAGTCGTATTGCGAACCTCCTCATTAACAGTTAGGTAAAATATGTTACATTAATGTTTGCAAAAAAAAACTTACCAACAGAAATTCCTGTTAGGACTCCAATTAATGTTATTACCAGCATTGTATTGTCCACCAGCCATTTCTTTATGCCGGTGGGCTCGAGCGTTGCGCACCGGGCTTCCGTGGTCTTCGGCCCTCGGTCTCCAGGGCCCATCGTCGCAAAAAGGTACTCTGAAATGCGCCAACCTTTCTCCATAACTCGGAAATTCTTCCCCGCAATCCAGATCGAAGATCTGGATGCCCCAACTTCCCTTTTTTGTTTAAGTTTATTCTTTAGCAACGTTTAATTAAATATGAATTAGTTTAACTTCGAATTAAAAATGAAAGATTTTTTTTATAATGTATGTTATTGACTATTTCGTGTCAATATCATAGCAACAGTTTTATTTTAATCACCGATTTTTTTAAGTTGGTACACTTTCAGAACTCTTAATTTAAAACGTCAAAACATTACATATTATATTTCCTAGACGCAAAAGCCAATTGACATAAATAGATTGCGTCGGTCATTATAAGTACAGGAATAGACAACGTTATAACTGAGCGATGGACTAGTTTTCACTAAAAGGTCTCAATGCCTGAGTTTCCGTGTAAAACATGGAAGCCATATTTGAATATGCGCGCGCATCCATTGATTATCTTCGCGCTTCTTAAACCCATGAATATCCCATAAAAGAGACGACTTAATATCGTTGTGTTCGTTCTTTCTATTTATAAGTTCTTACGCGAATAGCTCGTGAATATAATGCGTAATATTACGTCACACATTCACTATACATAGAGTAATACGTCAGAGTTAAAGATGTCATATTTTAATATGAGACGAATAGCTAAAACAGGCGATAGCACGTCGAGCGTAATGCGCCCTTTTAGTATATACGAATAAAGGTGATATTTGCGCGGTATTTACATATTAACTGTATTGAACTGTCTGGTCATACGTGATAATGTGGTCTAATATTTAAATTAAATTACTTATAAGTTAAGCCGTAATCTAGTTAAAGACACAATATAAGTACAAAACAAATATTCCATAATGCGTCGCGTAATTTAGAAGGTGAGATTTTAGAAAAAAGCCTTTTGGTTTTATAATCTGTGAACGGTGATATTTTAATTTATAATGCTAAATAAAATATTAGAGGTGTGGTAAAAATACAATTTGCTATAAATTCAGTTCTTTTTTTTAAATTGAATTTGACGATGAAGGCAAACTTGAAGCAGGTACTTAGAAATTTACGAAGGTTGCGTCTTCACATCACGTCCGGGTCACCAATGTGGTCGTGAAAGGAAAAGGGGGAGATCTCTCGTTGGGCAAAGTGTTAAGCCTGGGAAGAGAGTAACACTCCTGTAGAGTTTTTCTTAAGTTGTTGTAGGCGCTGAGGCCTTTACAACCTTGCTAGAATAGACTCGCAAGTTCTCACTTTCGAGTCTATTATAGCGGCTCAATGAAGAGTGCTACAATATCGTGCGACTCAAGAGCTTCAAGTGTTCAGAAGGAGGTATTTTCTTAACCAGTGGTAGAATATAAAATTTATTTTTATCTCTATTATTATCTATTATACAAGTGTTGAATCACGTGTAGAACGTGAAACAGTGACCTCGTGTTCTCCAGCTAACGCAATGTACCCGTGTATATGTGCGTGTGTGCGTGCGTGCGAGCTTGCTAGGGTGCGTGCGTGCGTGTGCATGTGCATGTGCGTGTGCGTGTACGTGTGCGTGCGTGCGTGCGTGCGTGCGTACGTGCGTGCGACTGTGCGTGCGTGCGTTAGAATTCATAAGAATTTGAGGAGAGCATTGATTCATGGGGAACTCCTACTCTAAATGGAATAGAAGATGGAACATGACACATTAATATACTAAAATAATACAAAATATCACTTATAAAGCGAAAGACAGAGATGAATAATAATGATAATAAAAGTCGCATCAATCAGGTGGTATTATTCCCATAGAATTCTCAAAATAGTCTCTTAAAATAATTACTGTTAACAGTTTTCTTGATATCAATAGACAGGTCATTTTAGAGCAGTGTGGACTGCATATGGAATGCACAGTAAAAGAGGAATTAAAGAAACCACACCTATGTGGTCGAATATGAATTTTAAGAATTAAAAATTATTAATGAATTTAACTATTTTGGAAACGGGGAACTCTATCATGAGTAGAATACAGATACTGAAAGTTATCATTAAAATAAGAAAAATAATTTGGGTCATTTAAAATTGAATATAGTACTTGTAAAATTCAAAAGCTACGCGAAATCGCCTTTAACGATTTTGATATTTTTGACCTTTGCTACGCGAAATCGGACGGACTGATTTTAAAATGTACGTAGTTTATTATATAAAATGCAAACCTCCGGATATTTAGATAGCGTTAACAGTTATATTACGTTTGTTGTACTAACTATCTAGTCGAGATTAGACTTCACATTCGTGATACTAATAGACAATTAAATCGATCGCTAAAGCAAATATCCAATATGTACTGTGCACATACTATACTTTAAGTAAGCAGTTTTTGTGTATGTATTCATTCATTACCGCCCTTCAAAAGTCCACTGCTTAAAGTAGGTCTCCCACCAACTGCGTTTATCGACTTCCTGCATCTCTTACTAGATCGTCACTCCATCTACTTATGCTTACTCGTATATGTCATTGGTTTCTCGGAAACGACTCTAACGATTTGAATGAAACTTTGTATTTAGATTTTTTTATAGGATAAGAGTGACAAACGGGCACACAGTCCACCTGATAGTAAGTGGTTGCTGTAGCCAATAGTTCTCGTTTGCGAATCAAAATGCATATGCGTTGTCAGCCGTGAGGACTAAGATGGAATGCCACTATTCCAGTAAAAAGGGTCTCCGGTTCTCTACACTCACCATACGAAATACAGCAGTGTTAAGCTACTATTTCACGCTAGTATTCTGTGAGAACGTGGTCCTTCCTTAATCTAGCCGACCCATTCGTGCTAAAACTATACAATAATACAGCTGCAGCATGACTCTACCACGATTACGGTTACGTTTAGATAATGTTTTATTCTCCAACTTAATCTAAAAAGACCTTTCATCCTTGAGACTATTATAATTTTTATCGTGCGGATAAAACTCAGTTGCTAGATACATTGTATCTTAACAACGACAGTCCTATTACAAGGCGTTATTACTTTGACATGGGTGGATAGTTGAACATTTTATGTTCGTATTGTTATCTTCGTTAGAAGAAGTGTTTGACTTCCGTTTAGTTGCTCACTGCTTCTTCATTAGCTCATGGAGGCCCACTGCTGCATTCCTGGACCTGGACCTCTCCCGTCCAATAATTTGCGTTTAGAACAAGCATTATCTATCGCAATACTAGACATCTTACACCTTTAGCGCTGCTCCCCGCAGTTGGTCTGAGTATTTAATTTTATTACAATTCTGTCTAAAAAAAAAGTAATAAACTACGTAAATTCTTTACCGTACTAACAGACAAAGCTACTTCCGCGTTTTATAGTATCTACTAGTATAAGCAATGTCTCATAAACTAGGTGACAGACAGCACCACGGAAGTGAAATGCCAAAGTGTTGCTATTGCATTATAAATAGAGTGGCACTGGCTTGCTTTATTTAAATCATTCAATATGCACCTACAGTGTTGAATATATACCTACGGTATAAATCGTTGTTGCTACGAATTAATTTATGCTATGAATAATATTGCCTAGGTAATATTAATATTAGTTAGCTCAGATGTTCGCTGTAAATTTTACTGTACGCGACCGAACCAGTTCGATCCCCGCCGGTAACAATGGAACCTAATTGCAATTTTTTAAGTGCTGATTTACTACGTGCTCGGCGGTGAAGGAAAACATCGTGATGAAACGCAAAACGTATGAACGCTGTACTTCTACTAATAATATCTATATCTATACAAATAAATAAAATTGAAGTGTCTGTTTGTAATGTCAAAATAACAGCTTTTTACCAATTTTATATGGAACTATAATACGGTACTTATAACAAAAACACAATTTTTAAAAAATTTGTCTGTCTGTCTGTTTGTCTGTTTCTTCCGGGCTTCCGGCTAATCTCCGAAACGGCTTGACCGATTTCGACGGGACTTTTACTGGCAGATAGCTGATGTTATAAGGAGTAACTTAGGATACATTTATTTTAGAAAAAGGAGTACAGTTCCGCGCAAAAAAATTAAACCAAAAAAAAATTAAAACAAGTCGCAAGAAAAAACTACTCGTATATACGTAGTAGTACGTAGGTTATATACGTAGTAGCGTCACGTTGCAGCCATATTATGGTTGGACCTGGATCATTGAAGGATAAGGCTCTCAGAGAATACCAGAGTAAAATAGCAGCTCAATGCTGCTGTGTTTCGTATGGTGTGTGCAAGGAACCGAAGACCCTTTTCACTGGAAATGGGGCATTCCATCTTAGTCATCAGGCATTAATCAAAATGAAGAAGTGTCTGAGCCACAGCATCCAATTACCACCAGGTGGACTTTGTACTCGCTTGTCACCATTATGTTATAAATAAAAGTCAATACAAATAAAATAGTACCTATACGCATTGATATATTAAATAATATATCAATGCCTATACGATGTTTTGATTAACGAAGTCCAACTCTAATAATAAATGCCATGTGGCTTTGGCGTTAGCAGATAGTACCCCATTTTGTCCCGTGGGTGTCGTAAGAAGTCTTCTCGTTAGACATACCTCAAAACCTGAAAACGAAATTGTACAACCAGTGCGTGTTGCCAGTGATGGCTTACGGATTTGAGACGTGGTCCTTCACTGCTGGCCGTATGAGGAAGCTCAAGGTCGCTCATATGGAGAGGGCTATGCTCGGGGTTTCTCTGCGTGATAAACTTAGAAATGGGGATATCCGTAGTAGAATCAGAGTAACTGATATAGCCCAATGGACTAGTAAGCTAAAGTGGCAGTAGGCCGACCATATAGCTCGAAGAACCGACAACCGATGGGGGAGAAAGGTTCCACTAGATGGAGTGACGGTCTGCTAAGACATGCAGGAAGTCGATGGATGCAGGTGGCTCAGGACCGTGCTTTGTGGCATTCCTTGGGGGAGGCCTATGTTCAGCAGTGGACTTGTGAAAGGCTGTAATGATGATGATGATAAATATAAATGTGTTTACACTTTTAACTGAACTAAAAATACCTTAATGTAATAATTAGAATGACGTCTAAATAGTTACAATAAAAACACCATCACCAATTTTTTCACCCATATAGTTGAAAGGTTTTCTTCAAATTTAAACCCTTGAGGTGTTTACAGGTGTTCATGTGCCACTGCAGCCCATAGACACCTGAAATCAACTACAAACAAGAAAGCTACAGATGCGTTGTCATCTTTAAGACTAAGTTCGAATGCCTCACATCCTGTGATGTGTATACTGGCTCTCTAAGACCGG
Organism: Parnassius glacialis; assembly: GCA_033319125.1. NCBI lineage: Eukaryota > Metazoa > Arthropoda > Insecta > Lepidoptera > Papilionidae > Parnassius > Parnassius glacialis. The sequence goes on from JAVANC010000010.1 coordinate 45,708,755, forward strand.
AACACAGATCATGTTGCTTGGGGGCAGAAAGAGGGCACCTATTCAGACGATGTTCTAGGAAAGAAGTACTATCACGTAGAAAGATTCACACTCAAAATTAAAATTGATGTAGTCCATTACCTGGTTTGAAGTGTACAGGTGGTACCCTCTCTTGTATTAGTATGATGTGCACTAGTACAAACACAACACTAAACAAAATAATGGTATTAACGAGTAGCGTCTTTTTGATGTTAACGGTAACATGTAATAAAGTAAACTACTGATTAAAAAGTGTGACAATTCGGTATTTATTGAAGCAGATAAAGGGAAAGATAAAATTAGGAAGAGTAGACCAAAATAATTTATTCAGTGCAGATAACCTCAGGTCAGCATTTAGCGGTATATTATGATTTATCATCAGCCGATCACGTTTCAACTGCTAAATATAGGACTTCCCCATCGATTGCCTCATATGAGTGATATTTGCCACAGTTTCCACGCTTGGCAGGTTCGTTGGCAACCGCAGTTTTTTAAAATTTTGAGTCGTTACCAGGACGATATTTGACGGCTCCGTGGCGCAGTGGCTTAGCAATGAGTTGCAGAGTTCGAATCCCGCACGGAACAAGTATTTGTATGGCCTACACATAATTGTTCTGGATCCGGATGTTTGTCCTTGTGAAATCTGTGTATGTTAACTGCCTCCGTTATACAGGAGAAAATCCTAGTGTTGAGGTAATGTTTAAATAAAATATATCTTTATCTATCAAGACGATGCTGTTGGCCATCTCCTGTTCTACAGTTCCTCTTTGTAGTTTTCACGACACCTACGGGACGATATGGGATGGTGGATATTCTTACGGGGCCAGTACAGGGCACAACCAGCATATCCAAGGCGTATGTTAAGCATTGGTCTTGTTAGCTGATGGTAAAGGAAGACATATTTATATTATCCTATGTTTTGTGATACGTTTATATTATTTACTTGAGACCTACTCCAGCCTCACCTGGGTGGTACCTATCAATGCCATCATTTAAATTTAATGTAATCATCAATGACCGTATCTATTTTATATTTTTTTCAATTTCATAAAATAAATCTGCAAGCTTTTTTGATAAATTATAACCTAGGTTACTTCTAGCATTGCTCTCTATCTGTTTTTAAAGTTTCAACACAATCAAATATTTCACCTTGAATATGATAGTTACAAAGAAAATATTGTAAAACTTAATATATAATTGGTAGTATCACTTTGAGTTGTATATATAATGGTACTTTTAACTACTTACTACTTAATGTTTTAATTTATGAATACTATTTAGCTAGTTTTATTCTTTTATATTTTTAATTTTTATACAACATAATATTGTGGTGGCAAGCTTTTATTATGTATTAGATATCTGTGGAAACTTTATTGGTTTTTAGTATTAATTTTATATGTTTTATTGTGTAATTTATTATTGTACTGTATGTTTTCCTTAAAAAGCAAATAAATAAATAAAAATAAACAATCGGTTCAGGTATTCTGAAGATCAGCCCAGGCCGACAGACATAAATTAAATAATTGGATGCAGTGACCGATAAACATCCACATACATCCTCGACTTAGAATCTAAAGATGGAATGCCTCTTGTCCAGTAAAAAGAGTATCCAGTTCTCTAGACTCACCATAAAAAACACTGCAGCATTAACCTTATATTCTAGGCTGGGATTTTGTGAGAGTGTGACCGCTGTGATCTATTCATACTGCAACCATAATGCAATAGTACTAAGATCGCAGCGCCGCCTGCGAATACTAAAATCCTTGCTAATCGTATCTCATACAATGGCATAGGCCCAGCATTACCTGCAATTAATTATACGGGCTGATGCAGACACAGTTTTTTTTAAATTACGCTTTAAAGACGGTACATGGCATGTTCGTACTTTTAAGGGTTCCGTACCTCAAAAGGAAAAAACGGAACCCTTATAGGATCACTTTGTTGTCCGTCTGTCTGTCTGCCTGTCTGTCTGCCTGTCTGTCTGTCTATCAAGACCCTTTTTCTCAGGAACGCGTGGAGGTATCAAGCTGAAATTCATATCAAATACTCAAGTCTATTGTCCCTTAGAGCTGTGAAAAAACTCAAACTTCTAAGCCAACGCAATCAAAAGATATAGCCGTTTATGCCGTAAATTTTCGACATTCGCGAGGGAATCAAAACCTAATGGGTACTTCCCGTGAACTCAGAATCTTGATATTTGCTACAAAGCAACGTTTTATAGCACAGATAATGAAAAAATTGCGAAAAGCAGAAATTTTTAGTTACGTCATATAATAAAGATATTTTTAATAATTTTAAACTTATATACCTACAGATTTGTTCGGAACCCTCGGTGTGCGAGTCCGACTCGCACTTTGCCGGTTTTTTTTAAAACTAAAGTGACAAATGAACTTACAGTACACTTCATGGTAATAGGAGGACTGAAGGCCATAGACACTTGGAAAATAACTTTAAGCAAAGAAGGCTGCAGATGTGTTGTCACCTGTGAGGAATAAGATGGAAGAATGTCCCAAAGCCTATAAATTATACAGACTCTCTATACTCTTTAGACCCGAAAACAACAGTGCCGGCAGCAATAAATGGAATGTATCATCATCATTACAGCCTTTCATAAGTCCACTGCTGAACATAGGCCTCCCCCAACGAATGCCACAAAGCACGGTCCTGAGCCACGTGCATCCATCGACTTACTGCCTGTCTTATCAGGTCGTCACTCTATCTAGTGGGGGGTCACCCTACACTTCGCCTACCGGTACGAGGCTGCCACTCAAGAACCTTTCTTCCCCATCGGTTGTCGGTCCTTCGAGCTATGTGGCCGGCCCACTGCCTCTTCAGCTTACTAATCCGTTGGGCTATGTCGGTTACTCTGGTTCTACTGCGGATATACTCATTTCATTCAAGTTTATCACGCAGAGAAACCCAACGCAGAGAATGGAATGTATAATGTGTTGAATTTAATAAAACAACCGTGCAAGGATAGTTTCAAATTTACAATCATGATAAATTCACAACCACACGCACAAGTACACCGAACAATGTCAAATCAATAAAAGAAGCTAAAGCTTCATTTTAAGAAGCACTTCATCACTAAAGACAAGAATGCGTCCAATACGAATATCCTTATTGGCAACACATTGGTCTGCCCATGGAGTATTGACCAATAATTTAAATCGGGTCAATAAATTGCCGAATTGATACCATTTATCATTTTGATCAGAAAGAATTTTAATAGGTTGATTTACAGGCAATTTAGGTAGATTTTGAATGAAGAATAGCATGTAAAGGTAATATTATAAGTGGGCATATTATCCGTTATTCATCTTGTCTTTAATCATATTTATTTAATGGTGTTTGTGATGTATATTCACTAACCAATTAATACCTGTAAAAAATAGTCCCCACACTATGTTTGTTTGTCTGTGCACTACGTGAAGGAGGTGTTAAAAAGATTTCCCATCAATCTGAAAGTACCTATAATTGCTGAATGTACCTACAACTTTGTTTAATACTATTAATTATTAATCTATTCTATACTATATACACTATTCTAACTCACAATATCTGTGAAAACTACTAGAAAATCGCTTTTAGTTTGTTTTGAGGTTATTGTGATATCCATATTTCAATTGTTAAATTCTCAGAATTCCCATTAGATGCGATAAAACTAATATTAATTTTGTAATCTATAGATTATAAGGAATAAATCGATATAGATTTCATTAAGATTCTCTGAAATTCGTGGTGGGCCCATTCTCCATACAAAAAGAAATTGTCTCCTTTACACTGCCGAATTGAATGCCAGATTTGGCGACGGACGCTCTAAACAGCAGTTTATCGACAAAAGTGGCGATATGTTGACGATGGGTCGAGTTAAGGGTACCCTTTAAATTCGACCGTTAGTTACAATTCGGTACTAATGGTCGAATTTGAAGCGTTATAGACCGAAGTAGACTAAGTACACCGAATAGTTATAGAGCGAAGACCGAAAGAGTACCGTTCGAATCGTCGACGACCGAGTTATTTCTGATCGGCTCGATACACTGGCACTGCGTAGAGACGTTGCATCTCTTTGCGTATTTTATCGCATCTATCACGGGGAGTGCTCTGAGAAATTGTTCGGACTAATTCCAGCCGCTCAATTTCACCATCACACGTCACGACAAAACTCGCGTTACCATCCATACCATCTGGATGATTGGCGGCCAACCACTGTGCGATTTAGAAGAAGTTTTCTCCCTCGCATAACTTCCTTGTGGAATCGATTACCACCGACGATTTTTCTGGACCGATACGACTTAAAAACCGTCAAGAAAAGATTTTACACTTTTCTAAAAGGCCGGCAACGCATCTGCAATTCCTCTGGTGTTGCGGTTGTTCATGGGCGGCGGTAGTCACTTACCATCAGGTGAGCCGCATGCTCGCTTGCCCCCTATTCTATTAAAGAAACCTTAACCGATGAGGATGTAAACGAGCAGATATATGGATGTGAAAGAAGTGAGAGATGTGTATCAGGGTCGAGCTAAATCCTAAAGTCTACCTACCTGGGAGACTAGCGTGAGAATTTATGTTTCTTTTAAAATTACGAACAATATAATGTTTTTATAGTAAGTTCTTATTAAATAGTTGAGTTATTTTTACTCCTTTGTTCAATTGAGTCTTTAAATAGATAGGCGTAAATAAACTTTTAGCACAGTATAGTAAGCTGCCTCATACGCCAATAGCGTCTTTGATTTACAGGTATGCCTACTGTACGAGAATTAGTGACGAAAATTGTTAAACGTTTTAGATATAATGCTATAACTAACATACTCGTAGGTACGTCATTGTCGTTATGCATGACCAAGTTTATCAATAGTGCAAGTTTATCTTCAGATACACGTTGAGTGAAATGGTTAGAATCGTTGACAAAAGTGCTAACGTCTTCCATTGAATATGAGTTGTGTTTGCCTTTGATGTCGGCGCATAATTTCTTGTCCAATATCTACGTATCTTTGAATGCAGTCGTGAAATTTCGATTTCACCTTTCTGCAATTTGTTCGGTTTTATATAGCGGATCTTTATATGATTTTTTTTAAAACAGTGCTACCCATTATAAGTAAATATGTTTATGATAGGATTAGAAACGAATCCGAGACAAATTTCAGACTTACTAATAAAGATTAGTATGACGAGTATGAAGATAAAGGGATAAGAATTGTGTACGCACTGCACCGATAGAACAACAGTTTAATAAAAGGCAACACAAGCAAATGTTAGGGTTCCGTATCTTCATTACTGGCTATTAAAGGGGGAAATAAGCCTTTACTGTTACTATACATAATATGATAGTTTTCTCTCTCTTAAACTAATGAGAAATCGTAGTTTTAGTGTTTTTTCTCTTTTGTTGTAAGTATGTATATTACGCGATGTCGTCATCAATTGTCAACCGATTTTGATTTTTCTTTTTTAATAAGTAGGTTATAGTTCAAGGATTGTCCAGTTTATATTATTTGGAGAAAGCCACAATTTTTGTCAAGAAATATAAGCTGACTTGAAGCACCGACGTTCCGGAAAGTCTGCAGTGTGTGAACATGTTCTAGATTGTCCCCGCCATTGCATTAGATTTGATAGACCACAAATTCTCGCAAAAGAACACCGTTTCCTACCAAGGATGATTCGTGAGGCTATTGAAATAAAAAAAACAATCTAATTTCAATAGAGAAGATTGATGGGTGCTGCCATCTGCTTGGGACCCTATAATTAATGAAATTAAATTCAAATCCAAGCATACCACTGCAAGACTTCAAGATAATAGCTCATTGTACGTGGATCGGACCAAAAATTAATATTCAAAAATTGAAGGTAGTCCGGTTACCTATGACATCGGGACGTCAAACACCTCAATCCCCCCCCCCCCCCCCCCCCTGAACATAGGTGATGTAAAGCACCCGAAACGTCGGGAATTAAAAAGTTAAATTAAACGCGACATAACATGACCTAATAATAGACTCAAAAATGAAAACAATTTTCTAAGTCTAAGGTATTCGCGAAATTTAAATCAGTATACGCCAGTATTTAAAAGTATTTTATCTGTATTTTTAAATTTAATTATTACATTTATGATTTATTTACCATATTTCTCACTTGTATTTATGTCTTGTATAGATTTCATGTGAAGCAATATTTTTTATAACTGCTGCAGTTTCCGAAGTTTGTCTAATGCTACAGACAGTCAACTAAAAACTAAATTAATAACTTATTTAGATACCCACTAAGTTTAACAAAAGCCTTTAAAAATGTCTAGAAGGTTGCATAAAAGAAAATAAACAAAACACAAATTAGGACCTAGATATCACCTTATATCTTTTTATGGTAACTTAATTCTTCGAAAGAAAATTATATTTGAATTTATCTTTTACTTTCGACCTTCGCTTCCCAGCTTACCGAAGCGAAGAGATACGCTGTTTCTTCTGCATATCAATGATATGTTGCAAACCGGTAACATTCATTGCTATGCAGATGACAGCACTGGTGATGCTCTATACACCGGCTTTGCCAATATTTCACGGGAAAACGCCGCCAAGTAGATACCGGAATAAACTTGTGTCTGAAGTCGAATCTTTGCTGAAGTCTAGCGACTAAATCAAGTTTGCGCGTGTACCACTAAAAATAACCTCTTTGTCGTATCTCCTCAGTTTCAAGGCACTACCCTTGTTGCCTTAGCCAGTATCGGAATCCTCGGCGTCGACATATCGAGTAACGTATAGTTTCGTGTTCACTTGAAAGAGAAGGCCAAATTGGCCCCAAAAGCTTGGCATGCTCAGCAGAGCGAGACATTATTTCGTGCCGGCACACCGCCTGCAACTTTACAAGGTGCAGGTTCGGCCGCACATAAAATATTGTTCCCATCTCTGGGCTGGGGCTCCCCAGAGTCAGCTCCTTCCACTTGACCGCATCCAGCGCAGTGCGGCTCAAATCGTCAACGACCGAGTTCATTCCGATCGGCTCGATTCACATCGCATCTACCACGGGGAATGCTCTGAGGAATTGTTCGGATTAATTCCAGCCGCCAGATTTCACGAACGCACATCGCAGCATAATTCCCGATACCATCCACACCATCTGGATGCTTGGCGCTCCACCACTGTACGTTTCACTAGGATTAGCCCGGACAGACGGACAGACAATATTTTTAAATGTTCATGTCTGAATGGCATACACATAAACCCCCTCAGCTCAACATAAGGTAATTAATAGAATCAGGCGTAACTTTGCGGAAATCCATTATAATGGGGGTTGCGGAAAGAAAATGATGTGTCTTGCCCAGTTTTAACGGGGCCTCCCACCCTCCCTCAATCGCGCGCACTATACCCGTCGCCGTCAATCCCAGCAGTCGTGTAGAGGCGAAACACGTGTCGTATTTTCGAGAGTGGTGTGTCGTGCCTAGTGTGGTGGTGCTGGGGATGGTAGTGCTGGGATTGACGGCGACGGGTATAGTGCGCGCGATTGAGGGAGGGTGGGAAGTCCCCTTAAAACTGGGCAGGACACATCATTTTCTTTCTTTACGTGAAATTAAGCAAATTAGTTTATAACAACCCCATTCAACATAAGGTAGTTATTTTGCTCCAGACAGAAACTTCAATTTTATTCCTAAATATGCATAGATATTTTATTCCGTTATGGTGTTTGCCAAATGTTTACAAATTATTCGAGTAACTATATAACTGTAATCATTTTAACAGTTTGCCAGAAAACTTAAAATATTTACTATGTGTATAATGCTCAGAATAGAAATGTTCAACAGGTGGTAAAATTAAAAAAAATTGTAACTTAATTTAAACAAAATGAGAACATCATCAATGTAGTCGAAGTCAATTAAATATTAAGAATAACTCAAAAACTGCTAGTCAGATCTTAATTAAATTTATATGGGACTACATGAATGGTACCAGGTTTTAATTTAATAAAAATAATCATAAAAATCGGTTCACCTAGAAAAAAGTTCTGAGGTAACTAACACACATAAAAATACAGTCGAAATGAGAACAAGCAAGTGCAGCTATGCAATTTGAAGGAGACTATAAACGGCTTAACATCTGCCGTCATATATCGGTCAACGTCTATATTGGTACTTTAATAGTCTATTAAAGTACCAATAAAATAGTTTAATTTACTTTAAGAGTTAATATCACTATTATACAACACTTGTGTGTATGTAAAACAAAACGCGTCTGAAGTCAACCTTAATAAACTACACGATTTTAGGGTTCCGTATCCATAGGATAACCAACGGGAGCCTATTAATAAGCCTCTGCTGTCTGTCCGTCTGTCTGTCAACGGGCTGTATCTCATGATACGTAATAGGTAGACAGTTAAAATTTTCACAGAATGTGTATTTCTGCTGCCGCACAAAAAAAAAAACGGTAAAACACGGTAAAACAAATAAAAATAAAATAAAATTAATAATTAAAGGGGCTCTCCTACTACGTTTCACCTACATAGTATTAAATGTGTATGTGCGATGGTACGGAACCCTTCATGCGCGAGCCGCATGCTCGTTTGCCCTCTCTTATATAAAAAATGACCGAAAAATCTATTGCCTATGTAGTTTCACTGCTAAACTAATTTTAGGTTAAAATCGACTAAAAAATAAGGTTAAGTTAAATAAATTAAGGTTAGGTTAAAATCGGCCCATATGGGGCGTTCTCCAAAAATCAACCATACAGCTTTGGCTAAATTTAAATTTTGTAATCCAGAATTATAAATGGATTTTGTTCTCTAACATTGCCAATAACGCAGATGATTGTCCCGAAGAAGGCGCCAAGATACAATGTCACAAAGAATCTTGATTTATAGGACAGGTGCCGATTCTCTAAGCCAAGTTACCAATAGCTGAAATTAAAGTGTACTGCTAGAATACTTGACATACTAACCACTCCATAATATTTTAAGACTCAGACTATAGAATATAACGAACATGATGGCTTATAGATACACCAAGATATCAAACTTAAGCCACTAGTAGTTGTTGGGAACTTTAGGTACGCTTGAAGTTACTGATGAGTTTTACGTTTACCTAAGCAACATCTGGTTTGGTAATTCTTGAATCAATCGGCGAGTCAACTGCACCTGCGTTCGTAAAACTATGACATATCTCGTCCAAAATATAAAACGGGCGTAGGTTACCAATATAATTGAGACTTGACCCTTCACTGCTGACTCAAGAGGCAAATAGGGACGATGGATTAAATACTAATTGACTTACTTCTAATTTAAAATATTCCATATTTTTTGCAAGTTTTTACACCACATATGGGGGTTTTACTAGTAATTCTAGTATTTTTTAATAAATGTAATATACTGGTTGACTTTTTTACTCTGAGGAAAAAATAGGATGTAATAGGATGTGCTATATCGCGTATATATCGAATGTTAAAAATATAATAGGTCTTTACATATGAAATATCATTGTGCAATGCCATTCTGCAGTACTGGCCAAAAATAAAAATAATTTTTGTTAGGATAACAATTCTAATTTCAAAATAATTTTATTTTAAAAACATGGAATTCTTTTTTCAAAATTAGACATTTGTTTATTGATTAGCGTTATAATTTCATCGCATCTGAATATTTTTCGTCATCATGGATAGGTCAAAAATTCGAGTAATTATTTAATATGAGTACCGTCGTGGCAGCAACGCGGCACAAGATTCACGCAACATCAAAGACGCTTACGAAGTGAATATTACAAACGAACGCGGCACTGTTATTGGTTTTCCTACTTCCGTTCTGGAAATTTCGACCTGAAAAATGAACACCGTGATCGTCCGAAAACTTTGGTCGTCAATGAAGAATTAAGGGCGATTGTGGAAGCTAATGATACTCAATCTACGGCTGAATTAGCAGCAGCATTCTACGTTAGCATCAAAACAATATCGCTACATTTACGTCAAATTGGCAAGGTAAAAAGCTTTACAAATGGGTGCCCCACGAACTCAATGATTGCCAGTGCGATGCACACGCCGAGGCGTGCCTTGTGCTGCTCAACAGGCAAACAACCGAAGGAATTATGAACCGTATGATGCCTGTGACAAAAAATGGATTCTGTTTGACAATCGCAAGTGCTCAGCAAGTTCATTGGATGCTGGTTCAGCACCTAAACAATGCCCTAAACGAAAACTTACCCCTATAAAAGTGATGGTCACTGTTTGGTGGTCTAGTGCCGGTGTGATTCATCACAGCTTCTTACCAAACTGGATGAACATTACTGCAGATGAGTACTGTGAAGAACTGAACACAATGATGGAGAATCTCGCACGTTTCCAACCGAAGCACTGTAATAAGGCGGTAGAAACAGGTAAAAGACACCATAGCTTGAAGAATCCAGGAAAAAAGGGGCCCTACCATCTAGTAAATTATTTTACTGCAGAATTCGATTTGAGCTTCAAAATTAGAGAAATACACATTTAGTGAAAACTTTAATTGTCTACCTATTCCGGATCATGAGATACAGCCCGCTGAAAGACAGACGGATGGACAGCGGAGCCTTAGTAACAGGGTCCCATTGGTTATACATCGGGTACAAAACCCTAAAAAAGTACGAAAGTGACGAAATAAAGATGTAAAACTAAAAAAAATGGCAAAAGCGCTGGTGAGCATATAGGTATTTGATTACGCCAACAGTCGACAACATACTTGTTCATTCAGCAGAGTGAATAGTCAGGAAGACGCTTACAGCAAAACAATCTGCATTTTCATTCTTATTGCAAGATAGATGTTGATGGTATCTATGAGTCACACATTTTTACTACGGGATGGGCAGTGTGCTTTTGTCGCAACTACTTTAAATAAATACTAATTGTCTTACATATACAATTGACTAAATATACACCACTTAGACCCTGACATCACACCTAAGTACTGATCAGCTGGTTGGTCAGATGGTTAACATAGAATATATAATAATAATAAAACAACAAGAAAAATGTATTGTAACACGAAACAGGAAGTTAACAGAAAATACAGTATAATGCCGAGGAAAATGTAGGCAAAAATAAAAAAATTGTGGAATTAAATTAGTATAATACAGCGCCATCTAGAGCAAAAAATTAGTTATTTTGAAATAAAAAATAACATTTGTATATCATAAGAAATTAGTAAGGCGCGATTATGATGTTGTTCCTCCATCTGATTTTGACATAACGAGAGTTCCAAAATTCTATGGGATATTTTAAAAAGCACATTTACCCGAACCTGGGAGTTAAAAACTAAATAGTCAAGAACTTTGTCCACAAACTATAAATCCTTTATTTAAAGAGTAAGCTAGCAATTATTGTATAATATGTAAGTATAATATATATATAATATATAAGTATAATATATAGTAACTCGGAAACAACTCTAATGATATTATGTGATGTTATATATTTATTTAGAAATTGTTTGGGTACTTTCAAAGTTTATCTAGTTAGGATAAGGAAAATTATAATTTTTCTGACATTCAGTGAAGTTCGGGTGCTACAAATATTTTAATATTTAATAAGTACTTACTTTCTTAATTTTAAAATGTAAGCATTAAAAAGAGAAATTAAGGTTATACTTCTAGAGTATAAGTTATTATGCATCATGATAACAAAGATAAATCAATAATTTCTCGTTCCGTCTTCTATGCTTCTCGGTGACACGTTTTTTTATGTTTCTACAATACGTATTTTACCCTTGACTTTAAATAGCTTTTTTTACATTTAATTGTAATAGTTAATTGCACCTACGTAAAACTCACCCTTGATTTGTTTAATTTTGAATGTCTTTTTGTACTCCGTGCGAAAAAAACAGCCTGTGTAAAATGAAAAATGAAAAAGTGTCACAAAACAATCACATAGTTACATCTGATCTATGATGGTATTAAAGTACCTATGAAAAATTATACTTAATTTATGTACATAAATAAATAACTGAGTATTAATTTCCGCTCAAAACACAGTCACAGATTAAAAATGTTTTTGACACTACTAAATTCATGCTTCAAGTCACAACTAATTTAATTTCTCTTTTATTTTTACTTTCTTTGCCTTGTAACGTCTTCCTCTGGCAACGCTTGCCAACTGCACTCGCATTGCATCTCGCTATCAAGGTTATTTCAATCGAATCTATTATTTTTATTGAACTTTTATTATGGGACACAATTAAAGAAGCGGCATCCGTAGAATACCATTCCAATACAGAAATAGTTATAACGTACAACGTACATTGACCTTTATTATGCTTTAATAAACAAGATTACGTGCATAAGTACCTACATACCTGTACTCAAAATTATTAAACTAAAAAAGTTATTTAGTTATTTCAGTTAGCTATTTAGTTCAGGGTTAATTTGCAGAAAAGGTTCAGAATAAGTAATGTAGGCGAAAGGTAAAGAAAAGTTAATTAAAAGAAATCTGAAATAAATTCAAATGTGTAGTAATTCATTATTTTAACTAATTTAACTTCTACGCACACATTCGTAATGGTTGATTGGTAGTCAAAAACGTTGTTGCCCATAAATCACATTCAATTTGGCATAATTTTAAATAAAAGTAGATGCCTTATTTACTCGTATTTTCAAAAACTGCAATAACGGTATATTATATTTGAATTTAAGTTTAAAATTTAGCTACTCTTTAAAAAATAACCCAGTATTATACAATAAAAAATTACTTACTCGATAAAATAAATAAATAAGGATTTATATTAATAAAATTAAAATGTAATAAAAATTATGAGTAGAATAATATTAAGTCGATTAATACATAATTATGTAAGTATTCCAGAAGAATGCCACGAAACACGATCCTCAGCCACCTGCATCTATGGATTTTCCACATGTTTTACCATGTAGTCACTCCATCTAGGACGAAGCCGCCCTAAGCTCCGCTTACCGGTACGATGCGGCCACTGGAGACCTTTCCTATCGATTGGCGGTTTTGAGAGCTATATTATGGCTTCCTTAATGCCATTTCAGATTACTAATCCGTAGGGCTATGTCGATTACCGGTTTTCCTGTGGATACCATTCCAATACAATGAAGGATAAGAAAACACTGAGTCTTTCGATCGATTTAAGGATAGCCTCACATCATCGGCTTTTTTAAAGTCCACTACAAAGTACAGATCTTTCCAAGAGCCCTCCTTTGGTAAGCACTGCTTGGACTTTTTTCTATACTCACCACACTGGGCAGGCACAGAATTGATGCTCATGCTCTGGTGGTACTTTTCCTCATCACCAGACAGAATTTGGCCAACTTTTTTTAAGGAATTGTGGCGCGAGGACAACACTGCCACATCACCGGCCAGTCCAACTTGTCTTCATCTCGGCTCACCGCAGATTTATATGGCAGACTTCTGGCATTTGCTCCGGCAAATCGTTCTCTCCGGCATCACTTGCAAGTGCGTAGTATGGCATGCAATATACACCGGTATATCATTTTCACTAACGTCACTTGCCCTTGCGCACACAGAATGCATTCCCCACCGGATGCACCGGCAATCAGACTGCTCTATCGATCTCCGGTCTGAGCAAAAAGGTGATGTGGCGGCGATGTCGTCGCGCCACAAGCGAAACATACTGTGGTTACTGCGGTATATATATTAGCTGTGAACTGCTACATGGAGCATTGACGGCTCCCCGGGCTGAACACCTTGCCCGGCGGAAGATCTCCCCTTTTCTTTCCACGGCCAAAAATAAACGATACATACCTATCTGATTTTAAAGAGGGAATAAAAATAGGTGTTTTTTCGGTACAACAGCTTTATTGTGTGATGGCTGGCATTATGGTGATTTTTTATAGCATGGGGGTGACAAACCAACATTCCACCTATTGGTAAGTGGATGCTGTGGCCCATGGGTATTTACATATATATTTTCGATTAAGAATCAACATCAGATGCGTTGTCACTCCTGAGGGATACGATGGAATGCCTCGTTTCCAATAAAAAGCGTCTCCGGTTCTCTACACTCACCATATGAAAATCAGCAGCATTAAGCTGTTATTTTACGCTGGTATTCTGTGGGAGCGTGGTCCTTCTCCGGTCGAGCTAACCTATTTGTGCTGCAACAATAATTTAGCTGCAGACTGCAACGACTCTAAAACGTCACAGCCTTAGTGGGAAAAGTTAATTTAAATAAAGTCATTTCGCGTACATTACGCGTTACATGTTAGCGTACTTTATTAGTGTTATAGATTTTAAAGTACACCTATCTAGTCAAGTTAACGGGAGCGGTGGAGGCGTTTTTAAAAACTAAAATAAAACTAAGAGATGTCCGTATAGAAGCTCATGTACTTCAACAATGGCAAACTTATTCTAATACATCTTTCATTCAGACGTTATTACATTTGCTTACTCAAGTGACGCGATATAGGCCACACACAGGTTGCAGTCAACAATAGTATTTATGCACGTACTTGTATCCCTCTGTGTGGAGTCGAATTCATGACTCTTCCCTCCTCAAGAGCGAAATTATCGGCATTCTCAGGAATCCGATGATTTCGCTTAATTACACACAGTTTATATCAGAGTTATAATTACAATACAGAAAATAATTGGTCGAATTACATACAAAATTATCGTTCCTAAACTAACACTTTTAACGTTAATAGCAATTCCATTTTCACTGAGATTTATTAAATTAAAATAACTCAAAAACATGTCAATCATACCTAGGACATAGTTAGAATAAATGGAATTTTTTTCTTTTGTAATTAGGAATTTAACAATTGTTTCAATTCTCTTTACGCGTTCATCTAAAATTAAAGTATTGTTATGTAAGGTCTCTGTATTGTTGATGAAACTATCCAATATTTTGGAGACTAATGTAATTCTCTTATCCGACAAGATCTGATTATCGTTTAATTTAGAAATCAATGAGTCATATCGGATGGCATCATCATGATCCAAATTTCCAGTTACTATTTTTATCGCAGACCCAAGCGGGTCAATAATGCCTCTTTTAAATCTTTTCGATGGCAAAAGTTGCCAAAATTTTTATATATTTGTATTTCTTAAACACCCTACATGTGTTCGAATAGCTAAAAATTCATGAATATATGGTTTATTAACATCTATGAACGCAACGAATTCGTCATACTTTAATACACTAAAATCTAAATCACTACCTATACCTTCAAAGTTTAAAGTTTTAATAATAAGTCATTTGTCTATATGCAATGGGGGCACGACCCAGTTTGACAGGCAGGATTCCTGGATTTTTTTCAAGTTTTAGAAGTTGAAGGGCCCATCCTTTCTGAATCATCGTAAGAATTATGATACACCACCTGTTTAATATTTTTAATTGGCACTGAAGTATTTCTATTACCAATCCTAACAGAAACTATATTTCTTTCTATATTATTGGTTTTGTGTTTTGTGTTTCTATATTATTATTGTTTTTGTGCAGAGACACAAACAATTATTTGATAAAGCTTGTGAGGTACAGACTACTCGCTCACGTAGAGACCCACACAAGCTAGTACTAGCCATATTTTTGTGTTTTAGGTATATCCTTAATATACCTAAAACACAAAAATATGGCAAAAGTTGCCTTACCATGTGTGTCCGAATATATAACAAACTCCCTGACGAACTGAAAACCCTAAATATTATATTGTTTAAAAAGAACTTGTAGAAATGGCTCAATGAAAGTAATTTCTATAGTGTAAAACAATTTTTGGAAAAAAAATTAGATTATGTACTGGATAATATTTATTAAAAAAATCATTTAATTATTGTTATAAATATAAAATAATAAAATATAGTATTGTTACAATATATCTTTGATTAAGCTATGCGACTATTACTAAGTATTGAAATTGACATGTAATTAATTATTATAATATTATTTCTCTATGTTAATTGATCAGGTGACTAATGTATTTCAAATAGTTAAAGAAAAATTGGACTTTGTTTAATAATATTTGCATGCTATGTAAAATAAGCAATACATGAGCGCTCGATTTTTACCTGTGAACAACATCTATACCATGTTTTACGCAAATAAATATTATTATTATTTAGGGGTATCTATATAGTTTTCTCATCTGGTTGGGCTGTATAAATATATAATTGTAAATGAAAATGATAAACATACATAAATATCAACAAAATGAAATAAATACATAAAAAATACATAAATAAGTAAAAACCCAACCAGATGGAAGCCCTCGGCAGGGGAGACCAAACGGCCGAGGGTTAGGGGGAAAGGGAAAGAAACCGGCGGACGATGCGGGCGGTATCGAGGAGCACCGCCTTCTGCATTTGAGCTTGGAGCGGTCCGTCACGGAGTCCCAGTCGCCTCAGATGACCCGAGAGGCTGACTGGGATTAACCCGTTCGCAGAGACGACTACAGGTATAATTTCGGCCGGCAATCCACCCCACATGTCGGTCACCTCGTGAGCCAGGTCCAGATATTTAGTCAGTTTATCTGTTTCGGCTTTCACGAGGTTCTCGTCATAAGGAATGGTAATGTCGACCAAAAATATCCTTGACTGTGCCCGGTCCATCAGCACAATATCAGGCTTATTCGCAAGAATAGTCCTGTCCGTGATGATGGCCCGGTCCCAGTAGAGCCTGGCGCGGTCATTTTCGAGCACGGCTTCCGGCAAGTACTTATAATACGGCAGTTTCCGATCCACGAGACCGTATTTCAGAGCGAGCTCCTGGTGTAGAATCCTGGCTACTAAGTTGTGCCTGTGCAAATACTCAGAGTTAGAAAGCGCCGAACAACCGGAGATGACATGCCTAAGTGACTCACCGGGATGGCGACAAGCTCGACAGACGTCAACGGTGCCATCCTTTAGGATGTATCTCCGATAATTGTTGGTCTTAATAACCTGATCCTGTATCGCACAGACAAAACCCTCGGTTTCCCCAAAGAGGTCACCGAAACGTAGCCAGTAGAGGGAGGAGACTGTGTCTACGAAAAGCTCATGTAGAGCCTTGTAGAACCTCCCGTGGAGCTCTTTCTCCTTCCATACGGTCTCCCGGTCGGAAATGCTCTGTACTGCCGGGTCTTGCCATTGCTCGTTGGCTAAGGATAGAGGGGTAAGTCCTTTATCACAACAAATAACGTCCCTATAGTATGGATCATCCGCTCTCGTCAGAAAGTAATTACGGAGGCTGCACACTTCGCGATTATGCATGGTAAGCGCGCTTAAAAAGCCGCGTCCACCATGCTTCCGCGGCAAGTACAGCCTCATTACTGACGATCTCGGATGATGCACCCTGTGGGACGTCATTATAGTGCGGACTTTTCTGTCCAGAGCGTTCAGTTCGGTCTGAGTCCACCTGAGTATGCCAAAGGTATACATGAGAACAGGCATGACCCAACCGTTATATGCGTGCGTCTTATTCACACCGGACAAAAGGCTGTTAAGCACTTTGGTCAAGCTTGCATAAAACACATCGCAAACTGATTGTTTCATACCCGCCTCATCTACACCGATGTTCTGTGACATACCCAGGTATCGGTATGTTTCAGCCTCGGAAAGGGTCCTTATGTTGATGGGCATAGATAAGTCTATGCCCTCAGAGTTAGCAACCCTTCCCCTTTCTACATGGAGGACCGCACACTTATCCGTCCCCAGCTCCATTCTAATAGAATTGCTAAAATCACAAGTGATGTTTAGCAATTCCATAAGATGAGAGCGACTGGAGGCGAATAACTTGAGATCATCCATATAGAAAAGGTGGGTCACTTTTGTACCTCCTCTCCGAAGCTGAAATCCCGTCCCGGAGCCCCCCAGTAAGGTACTGAGAGGGTTCAGAGAGAGGCAGAACCAGACTGGACTCAAACAATCGCCCTGGAAGATACCCCTTCTTATCCTTATGTGGTTCTCCGCAGCCGTCATCCGCTCACCTAGATGACAAAGGATCGTACTCCATTGCCCCATACACTCCCCGAGGAAGTCTCGAACTGTACAATTGACCTTATACAGCTCGAGGACCCTCTTAAGCCATGTATGAGGCATCGAGTCGAATGCCTTTTTATAGTCTATCCAGGCGGCGGAGAGGTTCCGACGGTTGCGTTTAACCACCTTGCCAATGACCGCGTCAATGAGGAGTGGTTCCTTGGTTCCACGACCACCGCCCCGACATCCATTTTGAGCGCGCGACATCACCTGATTTAAGTTCAGGTGACGAGTGATTCTCGCGCTCAAAATGGATGTTAGTGTCTTGTATATGGTAGTTAGACACGTTATGGGGCGGTATTTGCTCGGGTCTGTGGAATCCCGGTCTTTAGGAACCAAATGAGTGATCCCAGTAGTGAAGAGGCTCGGGAGCGACTTTTGGTCGAGAGCCTCTTGAAACTGTCGGGCGAGCACAGCGTGACACACCACGAACCCCTTCAGCCAGTAGTGATGCAGCCCGTCGAGCCCCGGACTTTTCCAGTTCGGGGCCCTACGGACCGCCTCAGCTACGTCATCCGGCGTTATGATGACGGGGTCCATGGGCGTAACATTCGCACACTGACTCGCCACAACTTCCATCCAAGGGCCCTCGCTGTGGTTTACGGGCTCTGACCACAGGCCGCGCCAGAATTCGATACTGTCGGCCTGATTCGGTGCTGGGCCCGTTCCACGTAGCATTGGTCGCTCCAATGATTCATAGAGCCTCTTCTGATCACTCTGGAAGAGACGATTCTGGTTGAACCGTGTCGACCTCTCGGTATATCGCCGAATCCGCTTCCCCCAAGCAGCGATTCTCTGCTTCAGTTCGTCTATGCGCTCCGTCAGTTTTTGCGTTATATCCGGCTGGGACAAACTGATGTTTGTCCCAGCAAACGCCATCCTGACGGTGCGCACAATTCTCGGCCTGTTATTGCCCGACCTGAAGCTTATCAGCCTGCCGATGAGGGCTCTTGCCTTTGCGATACGGTCCTCAATCCTTCTTCTCCAGGCTGGGATGGCGTTACTTTGTCTAATAGCGCGTCCAGCCGTGGGAAGTTTGGCGCCAACAATGCGGCAGACTGCCAGTGCGGTGCCAAAAAGAATTGAGTACGTGTCGCAAAGGTCCCGGCTGGCTTCCAAATAGGTCACCAGCATTGGGTTGAGAGCCCTCACGACAGCCCGATTCCGCTTGCTTAGGGGTATGCGCGGGAGTCGCGGTCGATTTTCGAGAGGCGTACTGCGCGTTTCCACAATCGCCTCATCCAATTTACTCCTCATCTGCTCTAGTTCTTGGGTGACCATTCCATCATCGCCTGAACCAACCAGAGCGGGGAGATCCATGGCGCCCTCTATATGTGGCTGCTGGTCTGTGGCCTGAGGAGCCGCATCCCCAGCTATAGCCGGTTCATTCGATGAGGGAATAGCCTCACGCCGTAGTCGTTCGAGTTCGGCATCATCAAATATTTTTGAGCGTATGATGTACCGAACTCGGTCTGCCAGGTTTTGCTCTGTGACGGGAACTGACGGCTCAAGCTCAGCAAAAAAACGATGCATCCGAGCCCGATACGCTATCCCTCCAGTTTCTTCCCCTTTCGCCCTATAGTACGCCCGCAATGCGTTTATGTTCATATGTTTTGTCCAACGCATGCGGCGTACTCCACCAGTGGCGGGTGCCGCTTGCCGAGTCCGGGAGGACCCCGCCGACACCAAGTCGTCTGGTGGGGATGATGGACGCGAGGGGCTGCTAGGTGGTCTTGCAGCACCTCGCGATCGGCTGGCGGCTCGCATGCTGTCGCGTCCAGCGCCAGCTCCAGACGCGCCCCGGCGACCCCCAGGCAGCGGCCCTATTCGCGTTCTATTTCTATCCATCATCCATTTAAATGGGCGTCAATTAACGGGAGACGCCCAGACCCGGCACCGTTTCATGAAGAGGCCATGTGCACAAGCGGGCCTTTGCACCTTCAATTTTGCCGAGGCACGGTGCTAACACCTCTTGGCAAGGTGCTGACTGATTGCGCTGACGTAGCAGTTTTGTCACATAACCGTTACGTCAGCGGGCGATGGGGTCGTCACTTCCCTACGCCTTATTATTATTTTTATTATTATTATCACTAACGACAGCTTTCTTATATCGTGGTTTATCTTTATTTCTTCTTATGTTAGATTCCTTGGTGTATATAACATCTCCGATTCTAAAATTTCTATCTGTTTCACCGCGCTTTTGCTCCCTTACCTTTTCCTTTTTCTCTAACATTTTATCTGATATGCAATTATATAGATATCTAATACGTTTAACATGATCTTTTAATAGTTGTTGGGTGTAAAACTTCTCAAAATTCGTGGCGAACGTTGAATTAGAATCGGTATGACCGTAAACGATTTCGAAAGGAGTAAGGCCGGTTGTACTATGTATGGTGTGGTTATAAGCCATAATTGAGTAACTCATTACAGTAGCTGTGTCTGTACACTTTCGTTCGTATTTTGTTAATCTGTATATCTCTATGAATGTGGAGTGGAATCTCTCTATTATGCCTGTTGAATTCGGGTTATTAGGAGTAGTAATGTGTAGTAGTATGCTATACATAGTCATAAGTTCCTTAATGATGTTATTATTAAACTCACTACCGGGATCAGAAGGTATTTTTTTAGGTGTTCCGTATATTGAAAAATATTTAATAAGCGCTCTTACGATTTCCGGTGCGGATCTATTTGGATCGGATTTATTTATATTGTGGATTTCGATTGCTTGTCCTAACTTACTAAATGCGTCAACCAAAGTTAGGTAATAAACGGATTCAATTGAAAAAAGGTCCATGAAAACTTCTGGAAAGGGGGCGTTTTCGGTTAGAGTTAATTGAAGAAATGGTTTAATGGGTTTTCTTTCATATTTCATTTTTCAACAGGCATCACAAACATTAAGTACTGTAGCAATCGCCTCTTGCATGTTCTGCCAATAATAATTTCTTTTAATTCTAAACATTGTTTCCTTTATTCCTCTGTGACACGTCTTATCCTCACGATGCTGCAGTATGATTTCTTTTTGTTCTCTCTCATCTTCTACATATATAACACGCTCTGTATATTCAATAAATTCTACCATTCCCTTTTTAAATAGCTGTTTAATAATTTTAGAGAATTCTTTTATATGTTGAATGTTGTCGAAATAAATAAAATATTTAATCTTGGGCTTAATGTGCTCTTTTAAGAAATTTTTATAAGATCTTTATTCTTAAGTGGGAGAAAAACTTTGAGAACCTTTTATTCATCCCTGGATAAATTTTTCACTTGTACTTCATTTTTATGCCAGGTATAAACTAAAATTAATTTGGTTTTGACTCAATGGCCTCCTTTAATATCGGAATATCATTAGATTCTAGATCTTGTCCAGAATGCACAGTTACTATACTACTATCAGTAGATATAGGTGGTAACGGGTATTTCGTGTTAGTCTCTAACTGGTCGATGGATACAGTGGCGGATGTGTCAGTTATAGTCATTGTCCTAGAGTCGTCCCTGTTTTCAGTTGTTAAGTCCACAATTTGGTCAGGTAATTCAGTCCGATATTTTTGCAGTTTTTTTTTGCATTAGGGTTCAGGTTTACTTCCAATGATTATGAGTCATTAGAGTCTATGGGATTTTGTTTTATCCGAGAGAGCATCAGCATTACTATTTTGTTTTCCGTTTTTGTATACAATATCGAAAGCGTACTTTTAAAGGCGTAAACGCCAACGGGTCAATTTAGTGTTCGGTTCTTTGGGCGAATATAGCCAAACTAATGGTCTACGGTCGGTATATTTGGTGAACTTACGCCATAAATGTATGGTCTAAAATGATGTACGACCCATATTATGGCGAGTAGTTCACGCTCTCTTGTACTATATCTGGTCTCAGTATCGCTGAGAGTTCTACTGACGTAGGCAATGGGCTTATCGGATCCTATTGTTCCCTGCGATAAGACCGCACCTAAAGCAACAGTAGAAGCATCTGTAGTTAAGACATAAGATTTGTCTGGATCTGGGTATTGGAGTAAAGGTGCATTAGTCAGAATTTCCTTACACTTCCGAAACGCATCAATATATTTTTGATCTATTACAGTTTTATTTCTTTTCTTAGCCATGCTGTAAGGGGCTGAGTGATTTTGGCGAAGTCTTTTACAAAGCGCCTGTAATAACCAATCAATCCAAGGAAATGCTTGATCTCGGTAGTCATCCTTGGTAACAGGTAGCTTAATACAGCCTGAATCTTATCATTGTTTGGTTTAAGTCCGTCTTTAGTAATAACGTGCCGTAGGTATAGCACTTCTTTTCTCAAGAACTCAGATTTGTCAAGTTGTATTTTTAAATTAGTCGATCTCAATCTGGCAGGCTACTCGACAAAATAATTATGTCATCAAGATAGACAAGGGAATGAATTCCTTGTAAGTCTCTTAGGATATTATCCATGGCTCTTTGGAAGGTGGCTGAAGCCGTCTTCAGGCCAAAGGGCATTCGAAGGAATTCATAGTGTCCATTCTCTGTGCTAAATGCCGGTTTTGTCTATCTGACTCGTTGATCTCAATTTGGTTACTCCACTAGCTAAGTCCAAGGTTGAAAAGTAAGTACTCTTACCCAATTTGTCAAAAATGTCAGTGATATTGGGTAAAGAGTACTTATCGTCCACAGTTATGTCGTTTAGACGTCTGTAATCGATAAGCATCCTATACTTCATTTCACCAGAAGCGACTCTCTTTTTGGGAACTAAATGGACTGGGGCTGACCAAGGGGAAAAGGATTCCTGAATCATCACATAATCATTTATTAGTTTCTTTACCTGGTTTTTAATTTCATGTGTTTGAGCGGCAGGTTGCCTATAGGATTTGATAAAGATATGGTCTTCGTTTTTTATTCTAATATAATGTGTGACTTCATTAGCAAAAGATAAAGGTATTTGATCGCTATAAAAATATCTTTACATTCTCTACATAAGTGGTATACCGATTTTGGTTCTCCTTCCGACATGTGGTCTAAGCGTAATTTCTCTAAACTTTGCTCTAATATTTTATCTACTTTTATATCTGATATATCTGTAATAGGATTAACTACACACCTAGTCGCTTTACTCTCTTCATATGCTTCTATATTCGATGGTCTTTTAATAGTTAATTTTATCGGTATATCTAAGGTATTCTGGAAATGTAGTCATATAACCATCAGTAGGGTAATATTGGGGCTTTTGCATCACTCAAATCCGTTCCCGATACAGTTCGCCCCAATCTTATTGGAGTTTCTGCATCACTCGTCCGTTCGCGATGCAGTTCGCCGCAATACTACACTAAACAGCTCTACATTTCCAGACACGATGCGCGACGGTGTAGGATTCAATAATATGATTCTCGCTGAGATAGTTGGTTACTCTAAAATACGTATGGACGCAGCGCTCATGTTATTGTATTTGATCTAGATCGATTCGCCACTGTGTAATTGTTTGAACTGTTTCAAGTTGTGATTATATTCATATTATCATTTCGAGTTGATCAGTTTGAATTACATTTCACTTAGCACATGTTGAGGCTGATATCAGCGGAACTGTCCGCTATTATACTTACCTCAAAATTATATTTCTGATCAACATATCGGTCACAACATATTATTAAAGGCTACATCAGATATTTTGGTAATTGTCGCGCATGTTTGATTGATGAGTTTTTAGCAGACCAATACTTTAATAGGTAGACTAACATAACGATGTTGGATTTTTCATATGATTCAGGGAGACTTTACCATGGTAGATCAATTGACACTTCAGCCCTAGGACTCGCCTGCGCAGATATACAAACATACCTAGCAAATAACATATTTTCCTATATGAAAACAGCATTGTGTTCAGTCTTCTTGATTTTAAATTAATTATGAATGAATAGGAACCTTTCGGAGGGGTTTTTTAAAGCAAGTATTTATACATGCTATTAATTAAGATATTAAATAACATAATTATTTTTTGAACCCTCCTTATCTATATAGGGTAACTATTATAGTATTGAGGTTAGCATTTAGTTTTTACATATTATTATTAATTATAGGACGATAGGGAGATTTCTTTTATATTGGTCAATTGGTTGTCTAGAAGCGATCGCTACTTGCAGCCGTTTTTAATATCCTATCTATTCTTGGACTTGCGTAATAGAGATATTTGACACATTTTATATATCTGAGCTTTGCTTATGTCAAATATTTTATTTCTTGCAGCCAAACCCAGCGATAGAAAGAATTTTTGAAAGGTACAATTATAAAATAGTTTCGTTTTGCAATAAAAGTGGTTCACAATAAAGAAATTTTGCAATTTAGGTAGATAGGTATCTAAATATAAGTATGTTTTTACATACCAACTAGACTGAAAGGCATAAAATACTTATGTAACTCATTTAAACAGTAAATGCATTTAAAAATATTTTACCTAAATCAAGCATCGATGAGCATAGAAAAGTTTTCATTTCAAACTTTCAGGATTTTAAGTTAACCTGTAGGAGCCTGTTGCATACTAGATAGCTCAAATGTTATGAAGTTCAAACTAGATAACCTTCATAAATTGAGCCGTCATGTTTTTTTTTTCTTTCATATTGCATACCTTAAGCGAAAGCGCAAGGTAATGTTCTACTATCGCCTAAAAATTAAAATTCCAACATTTTATCGAATAAAATCGTATCTAGCAATCATATTATACATATAAATGATATAAAAAGCACATTGTTAGAAAGATAAATGATTGTTGAACTTATTAATAATTTTTTTAAATCGATTAATTGCTATTTTTAAATAAAAAAAGGGTTTTAGTGGCTTATGGTGTGGATTTATCATGTCCTTGTGGCTTGTAAACACTATAACTTTTGAAAATATCAATTGTTTAACTTAATCTATTTTTTTATCTCTTCATCCATCATGTGGGAAGCCACTGAATGTAAATGGCAGTGTAATTTTGTTTTGTTTAGCTATAATTAATTTTTTTCCGGCTCCAAAATGGCGAAATTCTCGTTGATTTGGTTACCTCGTATATAAATTGTTTCTGTAAATGGGGATCTACAGCCACAGAGTAGTTTAGTTCACAGAGTACCTTTGAATTAAGTTTAGTTCGGCTTCAGTCGCCGTCGTGAGTGGACATTGCTTCGGTTGTTTTTAGCGGCTCAAAAAGATCGCTGTACAAATACACAATATTCGAATAACCAGATTTCTTAAATACTTGATTATAATAATAATAAGAGATTTTTTTATTACAATATTTAAAAGCACAGAATAAATAACAGTAGTACGTACTAAAAGTAAGTAGTATAATTTTTTTTGTCATGGGTGACATTTTCATGCTTTTCGAGGGTGTCGAAACCGATAGGGTTGTCGAAATGTAAATCCAAGATGGCGGCCGCAACAGGTATCAATTTTTTCATCATGGGTGTCATTTTCATGGTTTTCGAGGGTGCTGAAGCCGATAGTGCTGTCGAAATGTAAATCCAAGGTGGAGGCTGCAATAGGTATAAAATTTTTCATCATAGGTGTCATTTTCATGGTTTTCGAGGGTGTTGAAGCTGATAGTGCTGTCGAAATGTAAATCTAAGATGGCGGCTGAATTAGGTACCAATTTACTCATCATTGGTGTCATTTTCATGGTTTTCGAGGGTGTTGAAGCCGATAGTGCTGTCAAAATGTAAATCCAAGATGGCGGCTGCAAAATATATGAATTTTTTCATCTTGGGTGTCATTTTCATGGTTTCTAGGGTGTTGAAACCGATAGTGCTGTCGAAATGTAAATCCAAGATGGCGGCTGCAATAGGTATCAATTTTTCATCATGGGTGTCATTTTCATGGTTTTCGAGAGAGTTGAAGCCGATAGGGTTGTCGAAATGTAAATCCAAGGTGGCGGCTGCAATGGTTATCAATTTTTTCATCATGGGTGTCATTTTCATGGGTATCGAAGGTGTTGAAGCCGATAGTGCTGTCGAAATGTAAATCCAAGATGGCGGCTGAAGTAGGTACCAATTTTTTCATCATGGGTGTCATTTTCATGGTTTTCGAGGGTGTTGAAGCCGATAGTGCTATCGAAATGTAAATCCAAGATGGCGGCTGCAATAGATATAATTTTTTTCATCATTGGTGTCATTTTCATGGTTTTCGGGGGTGCTGATGCCGATAGTGCTGTCGAAATGTAAATCCAAGGTGACGGCTGCAATAGATATCAAGTTTTTCATCTTGGGTGTCATTTTAATGGTTTTCGAGGGTGTTGAATCCGATAGTGCTGTCGAAATGTAAATCCAACATGGTGGCTGAAGTTGGTACCAATTTTTTCATCTCGGGTGTCATTTTCATGGTTTTCAAGAGAGTTGAAGCCGACAGTGCTGTCGAAATGTAAATCCAAGATGGCGGCTGCAATAGGTATCAATTTTTTCATCGTGGGTGTCATTTTCATGGTTTTCGAGGGTGTATAAGCCGATAGTGCTGTCGAAATGTATTTAAACTACTTTAATAATTCCGTATAATCATGTTATACGTAATTTTTTTAATGCGCTTTAGGTATGCCCAATTGGATTTACCAATATTTAAACTTTTTAATGAACAATGTTTTATCTGGTTATCTAATCACAATAAAAGTAATACTTGTAGTAGATAAAAAAATGTAAATATATTGGTAAATACAATTGGGCATACCTTAAGCGCATTAAAAAAATTACGTATAACATGATTATACGGAATTATTAAAGTAGTTTAAATACATTATGTACTATCGGCTTCAACACCCTCGAAAACCATGAAAATGACACCCGTGATGAAAAAATTGATACCTATTGCAGACGCCATCTTGGATTTACATTTCGACAGCACTATCGGCTTCAACACTCTTGAAAACCATGAAAATGACACCCGAGATGAAAAAATTGGTACCAACTTCAGCCGCCATCTTGGATTTACATTTCGACAGCACTATCGGATTCAACACCCTCGAAAACCATGAAAATGACACCCAAGATGAAAAACTTGATATCTATTGCAGCCGCCACCTTGGATTTACATTTCGACAGCACTATCGGCATCAGCACCCCCGAAAACCATGAAAATGACACCAATGATGAAAAAATTTATATCTATTGCAGCCGCCATCTTGGATTTACATTTCGATAGCACTATCGGCTTCAACACCCTCGAAAACCATGAAAATGACACCCATGATGAAAAAATTGGTAACTTCAGCCGCCATCTTGGATTTACATTTCGACAGCACTATCGGCTTCAACACCCTCGAAACCCATGAAAATGACACCCATGACAAAAATAAAATTATACTGCTTACTTTTAGTACGTACTACTATTATTTATTCTGTGCTTTTAAATATTGTAATAAAAAATCTCTTATTATTATTATAATCAAGTATTTAAGAAATTTGGTTATTCGAATATTGTGTATTTGTACAGCGATCTTTTTGAGCCGCTGAATACAACCGAAACAATGTCCACTCACGACGGCGACTGAAGCCGAACTAAACTTAATACAAAGGTACTCTGTCAACTAAACTACTCTGTGGCTGTATATCCCCATTTACAGAAACAATTTATATACGAGGCAACCAAATCAACGAAAATTTCGCCATTTTGGAGCCGAAAAAAATTAATTATAGCTAAACAAAACAAAATTACACTGCCATTTACATTCAGTGGCTTCCCACATGATAGATGAAGAGATTAAAAAATAGATTGAGTTAAACAATTGATATTTTCAAAAGTTATAGTGTTTACAAGCCACAGGGACATGATAAATCCACACCATAAGCCACTAAAACCCTTTATTATTTAAAAATAGCAATTAATCGATTAAAAAAAATTATTAATAAGTTCAACAATCATTTATCTTTCTAACAATGTGCTTTTTATATCATTTATATGTATAATATGATTGCTAGATACGATTTTATTCGATAAAATGTTGGAATTTTAATTTTTAGGCGATAGTAGAACATTACCTTGCGCTTTCGCTTAAGGTATGCAATACAGCTCAAAAGATAATCAGTAGTTAGATAGCTCAAAGTTTATCGGTTTTAATAGCACAAAAACAGAAACACCAATATAATAAGAACCCTCATAAGAATGCAGCTTCCTTAAACGAATTTCGTCTCAAGTATCCCCGACGGACTAGCATTTGCTGTGTAAGCCGTGTCATATTATTAGGTTAAGGTGTTGTTCGCGACGTCTTGAACATAGGAAGACCTCGCACCGTGCCTGCGCCCGCACATTTGAGACGTCCTATGCCTTGAACGTCGTTTTGACCGTTGGCGAGATCTGCGTGAGCTCCGGGGGCGACACTCAATATCGAACACTGGCGTAAACGAACGTTTCCCGTACCTTCTATTATCCTTTGCATCAACATCTTAATTTCTACATATTATCTTAATTGGAATCGAATAAACTTATAAGTACTACAGTCTACTCGTGTATCATACAACAACAGTGTAGACACATTGATAAATTTTTAGTTAATGGATTTTAGACTTTATATAGAGCATTCATAGGAATGGTAAATAAATGTGACTTAACGAAAATAATAATTAGTTTTGGCTAAAGTATTATTGTGTAGTGGGCTTTAGAATTCTGCAAAAGGAGAGCTAGAAAGCACTGCAATTCATTCCTAATTTTCTTTTTAATTGAAGTGACGTGACCGTGTTCATCAAACCTGTAAATATGTAGGTGTCTTTGCTATTATTTTTATTATGTTTATCGAGTTCATAATATATTATATAATAAAATTATCGTGTCACGGTGTTAGTGGTCAAACTCCTCCGAAACGGCTGGACCTATTTTTAAGAAACTGTTTGTATATTTGGTAGGTATGAGAATAGGTTTTAAAGTATATTTCATACCGCTGAGGTGATAACGGTGTACCTATCCAGATTTTATTTTCTATTTTTTTTTGATGGAAAATTTCATTTTTATTTTTTTATAGATTTAGCATAAAAAATACACACCCTAAATTTTCACTATCCTAGCCTCACCCCTCATATTTAAGTCGTGCTTTTTGTTATTTTGTATAAAAATATCCAAATCATTCACTACAAGTAATCTATATGGCGGAACAACGTTCGCTGGGTTAGCTAGTTATGTATATAAATATGTAATAAAATAATATGTGGGCGAGTGATCTATGACCTGTTATATTGAAAATAGAATCACTGATTTCAGGACGTCGACTAGCAAAATTGACAACCCATTTGACTTGGATGATGGTAGTACTCTCATTACAAAATCCAAAGCAAAGAAAACTCTGAAAAATTCTTGTGGAGATAAAAATATTAAGAAGAGGAAAGTCATTCTGGAATCGGAAGCTGAGCCTATAAAAAAGAAAAGACCTCTTAAGGTCTTCATTTGCATTAGATTTAGAGGTAAGTTCAATTTAAATTTATGGATACAGTTGTCGCATTGGACAGTCAAATTGCCAAGCTGAGGATTGTGGTGCGAGTCCCGGTCGATGAATATATTTATTTCACATGTAAATATTTGTACTCGGTTCATGAATCTTTATCGTTTTTATTTTATTCTTGTCATTATTTAACCAATTTTAGTTTATTATTTTAGTAATTGGTGCTTTGACAAAACTTTTGTTTTTGAGATCGAGATCGTTATCACCAACATTTTAATTCTTACCGATATCAAACAGCACTATAATATTTTTTTAGTTTATAAATATTATGTGCCTATTTTTCTATACAATACTAATATTAATATTTGAAATAATTACAGGGAGATAACGGGTTGCAAGAACCCATTAGAGCGACGGTGCTGAGAAGTTTTTTTATCGCGGAGCGCGGGTTCGGGCTACACGCTGCAGAGGGCAGATCCTGCGAAGACGGGCGACTACTACGTCGAGCTGCGTGTGTACAACACGAAAGAAGTCGAAAAGCTTGGCTCAGATGGGTGGAAGCGTTCGCTCGTCACTCTGAAGTCTGCTGTAGAAGACAACAGCCTTACGTGGAAAGCTGTGACAAAGTTATTGCGCTCATAATAGCTTAATATTAAATATTATTGACTTGTAGCACATTATTTTCTTAACTTTATGTCTTTTCCTTACAGCAAAGAAAAAATATGAATTAAAATCTGAATCTAAAAAAACAAAAAGACAGATATTGAAAGTTTAATTTTAAAATACCTGAATGAAGTAATTATAATCAAAAATTGAATTTATTTTTCCTTGCAGCAAAGGAAAAGTAAGAACTAAAATTTGAATCTAAAAACAAAAAGCCAGATATTGAAAGTAAAATTTTGAAATACCTGGATAAAGTAATTATAATTTAAAGTTGCGAATAATTTTATTATATTATTGCGCGATAAACCACATTATTTCCAAAACTGTGTATCTTCTTACTGCAACGAAAAATTAAAAACTAAAATCTGAATCTAAAACAACAGAAAAGCTGGATTGAAACTTAAATTTTGAAATACCAAGAATCTAGACAAAGTAATTATAATTTAAAGTTGTTAATTAGAATTTAAATCTATAAGACAAATATAAATAAAGATTGAAATACATATTTATATACAAGTTTTTGTGCAGTATTACACTAAACATCAATAATAGATATATGACTGAAAATGAAATTCTGCCAGACTGTAATGCATATATATCAAATCATTCATCACATAATAAGAGTAATATACATAAAATTGATTGTTTACTTAGAATTGAGTTTGATAATGTTCAGTTAATAGCTACTGCTTTCAAGAATAAGATTGCAAGTTATAGAGTAAATCCAGATTCAAGTGACAATTATGCCAGAGTTATTCTTATCTAGTATTTCTAGCACTGTTTACAATATAATTAAAACGTTACTAACCACGCACAAATCAATCAAGGTAAACTTTGAATTATTTGTGTTGTACGAGCTTCCAAAGAATGATGAAATATCATTAAAAAGCTTCAATACTAAATATACGCCCATAATACAAAGAATTGATGTAAAGTTTCTTTTTGAAGAATACTCGAAAATTTTAATCAGCAAATGCATGAAGTTTGAATTCTCTAAATATAGGTGGAAAATTCAGTCAATTAACCATTTAGAACTAAATATAGCTAAATGTAATGCGTTAAGAGCTGGTCATTTCATTTCATTACCAAAAAGTATTGTCAGAACAAAGTCATGTCTTAATATTTATAATACAGACAGTCACTACTCCATTTGGTGTATCATAGCATAAATGTATCCAGCGAAATGTAATTCAAATCGAGTTACATCTTATCCACACTATTCTAAAGTTTTAAATGTGTCCGGTATGTCTTTTCTACCGACGTTTGAAGATATAAAACGCTTTGAAAAACAGAATTAAAGCATAAGTGTCAATATATATGGATTAGAAAAAAATAATACAGTAACAGGTTCTTTGTACAAAACATCACAAAGAAAGTTAATGCATGTAAACTTATTGCTTTTGAATAAACGAAACAAGACTCAATTTGTTTTAATCAAACATTTTGAAAAGTTTGTACATAAACAACTTACGAAACACAAATGTAAAATTCATTAATATGATGAATGTTTTCTTTACTTTGATTCTGAGGTAAAGTTAGAGTCAAATGATTGTGCTCGTATATAAACATTCCTTCCACAAATGAATTTAAAGCTACGATTTTCTAATTCAGAAACGTCTCAAAGAATTTGAATTGTTATTTATGGTGACTTTGAAGGTTTTCTTACAGGGTATTCTGACAAAAATAAAAGTCAGTATCTACAAAATGTTCAGATTCATGAAGCTACTTGTTTTGATTATTATATATGCTTTGAATCGAATCCCGAATTGAATAACTTTGTTTCTCATCGAAGACCTAATTGCTCAAAAAAAATTTGTAAATTCAATTTATAAGGATATATTCTTATAAATTGAATTAACAATGTTTTTTTAAAAAGATTATATAAAGTTTTAAATATTTTCAAAGACATGAATCCGCTTAATAGTGAAGAGCAGAGCTCTTTTAATAGTGCAGCAGTGTGCTATATTTGTAAAAAAAAGTTTTGTTATTCTGATTACAAAGTATATGATTGTGACCATTTCACAGGTAAATACCGAAGTCCAGCTCATAATTCATGTAATTTAAACAATAAAAAATGTAATTTCATTCTTATTATATTTCATAATCTTTCTGGATATAATTGCCATTTATTTATAAAAGAACTTGCAAGTGTGTGCGGTCGTATAAATTTAATTACAAAAAACAAAGAGAAATTTATTTCTTTTACAAAGTTTTTTCCAATCGATATGCAGAAGTCATCGCAATTAAAATTTATAGACTCCTTTAATTTCCTGAGTTCAAGTTTAGATCATTTAGCACAAACTCTAAATCCTGAAGACTTAAAATATTTGCGAACATTCTTTCCAGATGAAAATTTATTCCGATTATGTCTTAGAAAGGGTGTATATTGCTACGACTATATAGATTCTTGGGAAAAGTATTAAGAAATTCAGTTACCAGCGCAATCAAATTTTTCAATAAATTAACATCAGAATCTATAACAAACGAAGATAATAATCATGCTTTAACTGTGTGGCAAAATTTTGGTATTAAAAACTTAGGTGAATATACCGAGTTATATCTGAAATACAACAAATGAAATGTAGTGGCGGTCAAGAATATCCACTACCCCATATCCTCCTGTGGGTGTCGTAAAAGGCGACAAAGGGAAACAGGCAGGAGATGGGCAGCAGCATCTTCCTGATAATAGCAAAAATTTCAATAAAAAAATACTGCGGTTGCCAACCCGCTCGCTAAGCGTGGCAACTATGGCAAATACCCCCTATGATGAGAGTGACAAAGAAACGGCCCACAGTCCCCGGCAGCCCCGCTATTCCTGGCTACGGTGGTAACGGCGGGGCAGGGGGTGCTAAGAATCTCCGGTGGAGGTTCGGTTGCCACCTTAGACGACTTGACCTGGCAACGTACAACGCACGCACCCTGAGGACTGACGAGAAGATCGTGGAGCTTGAAGAAGAGATAGACAAGTTACGCTGTCATATTATAGGGTTATCCGAAGTCCGAAGAGAGGGGGAGGACACGGTAATCCTCGAATCCGGCAACTTGCTCTATCACCGAGAGGGCGACCATCTGTCCCAAGGAGGTGTCGGATTTATCGTCCACAAGTCTCTCGTTAACAACGTTGTAAAGATCGGGAGTGTGTCGACGAGGGTTGCGTACCTTATACTCAGAATCACCAAACGGTATTCGCTGAAGGTCATACAGGTTTACGCACCAACCTCGGCACACCCCGATGAGGAGGTGGAGGAAATGTATGAGGATATCTCTAGAGCCATGCATTCCTCCAAAACCCAATATACGGTAATAATGGGAGACTTCAATGCAAAACAAGGCACAAGAGAGAACGGTGAGCTGAAAGTAGGGAAATTTGAAATAGGGCAACGGAACCCAAGGGGCCAGCAGCTGGCCGACTTCATGGAGAAAGAGGGACTCTTTATGATGAACTCTTTCTTCCAGAAGCGGCCCCACAGGAAGTGTACCTGGTCCCGACGGTTCGACAAAAAATGAGATTGACTTCATAATGACGACCAGACGACAACTGTTCAGTGATGTCTCCGTGATCGCGAGGGTGAAAACTGGTAGCGATCACCGAATGGTTTGAGGCACACTGAACCTAAACGTAAAGTTGGAGAGGTCTCGTCTAATGAAGTCAACGCTCCGTCCCCCTCGTGCTCTGTTCCAAAGTCCCGAAACCTTTCAGCTCGAGTTACAAAACCATTTTCAGTGCCAAGAAGACTGCAATGAAGTGGACGATATGAATGACAAGCTCGTGGAAACTGTCCATGCGGTCGGAGCTAAGTTCTGCAAGACCCGCCGCTGAAGAACACAAAAACTCTCCGATCACACTCTTAATCTCATGGCTGTTAGACGGGAGATGAAGCTACATTCTTCAACAGACTTGACAGCATACAGGTAACTGAACAGACAGATCTCCAAATGCATGCGGCGGGACTTACGCAACTTCAATACAGCTCGTATTGAAGAAGCGATCGAGCGGAACTAAGGCTCCAAAGTCTTTGCCAGAGATCTGTCTGCCAGAAAGAGCCAACTGTCAAAGCTGAAGACAGAGTGTGGCAGCATCGTTTCCGGGACACCTGAGATTTTGAGTGAGATTGAGAGGTTCTATGGGCAGCTGTACACGTCATCGTTGGAGCCACACGCAAGTGTGAGTAACGATCCAAGAGCGAGTCTCATCCGACATTATTCCGAAGATATCCCGAACGTCAGTCTGAGCGAGATTAGAATGGCTCTCCAGCACCTTAAAAACGGTAAGGCCCCAGGCGAGGATAGAATTACAGCGGAGCTTCTGAAAGCGGGTGGAAGACCGGTACTTGAAGTCCTTCAGAAGCTCTTTAATTCCGTCCTCCATGGTGGCATTACACCGGAAGCGTGGAGCAGAAGTGCGGTGGTCTTGTTCTTCAAGAAAGGTGACAACGCTCTCTTGACGAACTACAGACCGATTTCCCTTCTGAGCCGCGTCTACGTGCTGTTTTCGAGAGTCATTACGAATCGTCTCGCACGCAGACTTGACGACTTCCAGCCTCCCGAACAAGCCGGTTTCCGAAAGGGCTTTAGCACCATAGACCACATACATACCCTTTGGCAAATTGTACAGAAGTCCGAAGAGTACAATTTGCCACTATGTCTGGCGTATGTGGACTATGAGAAAGTCTTTGATTCCGTCGAAATTTGGGCGGTGCTGCAGTCCCTTCAGCGGTGCCAAGTTGACTGTCGGTATATCGAAGTGCTGAAGTGTTTGTACAGTAGAGCTACGATGGCTATCCGAGTACAGAACCAGAGTACGAAACCTATCCAACTGCAGAGAGATGTAAGACAGGGTGACGTCATATTCCCGAAACTCTTCACCGCTGCATTGGAAGACGTTTTCAAGCTTCTGGACTGGAAAGGATACGGTATTAACATCAATGGCGAGTACATCACTCACCTTCGATTTGCCGACGATATAGTCCTTATGGCAGAATCGCTGGAGGACCTAAGCAATATGCTCAATGACCTCAATAGTGTTTCCCAACGGATAGGTCTTAAGATGAACATGGACAAAACAAAGATCATGTTTAATGTCCATGTCACACCTATGCCGGTAGTTGTTGGGAGCACTAAGCTCGAAGTTGTTGACGAGTATGTTTACCTGGGACAAATAGTCCGACGAGGTAAGTCCAATTTCGACCGAGAGGTCAATCGACGGATTCAACGCGGTTGGGCAGCGTACGGGAAATTACGGCACATCTTCTCGTCAGGTAATGGGCCGGCCATATAGCTCGAAGAACCGACAACCGTTGGGGAAGAAAGGTTCTCGAGTGGCAGCCTCGTACCGGCAGGCGAAGTGTAGGGCGTCCCCCCACTAGATGGAGTGATGACCTGGTAAGATATGCAGGAAGTCGATGGATGCAGGTGGCTCAGGACCGTGCTTTGTGGCATTCTTTGGGGGAGGCCTATGTTCAGCAGTGGACTTGTGAAGGGCTGTAATGATGATGATGATGATATCTGAAATGCGATGTCGAAATTTAGATCCATGCGTTTGAATTATTATGGTCTCGATCCTTGTCATTATGTTTCATCACCTTCACTAAGTAGGGATGCTATGCTATTGTTGACAAGTATTGAGTTGGATTTAATTACTGATATACAAATTTATCAATTTTTCAAAAATGGTCTAAGAGGAGGTCTATCTCAATGCTCGTTAAGGTCTTTCTTTCAACCGCCTCTGAGTTTATCAGGTCAATACGAATACGGTTTACTATATTTTTCAGTAATAAACTCAACATCAAAATATTCTTATGTTGATAGCAAGTTCCCATCTCTGATCAGAATCGAATGTGATCTCATATATTGCTCATATTGCAACGGGTTACTTACACATATTATTCACGAATTTATATTTATAACTGGTGCAGATAATCAATACAAAGAAATACTTCAGAATGTTATATATTTCCCAGTGAATATAAATAACATTACATCGATAACTATTAAAGTTTTAGATCAATTTGGCTACAGATTTAATTTCAAAGAACAATATATTGAAATTCGCCTTCATTTGAGGAAAGTAAAATGATATTGCACTATAAAAACCCTACAGTCTACTTAAAGCGTTCTATTACTTCTATACTCTCTAAGGTGCAAAGACGTGAGAAAAAAGCACTAACTTTGAGCAAAAATAATAAAGATTTTCTAGAGTCCTTAGGATTTAAAGTATGAATATACTTCATATTAATGACTTACCAAACTTCGATACTTCTATTGAAAGTTATGAAGTCCATTTTTATAATCCATATAATAATAGCTTTAGAGAAAACGATGAAATAAGAATTCCCATACACCAGTAAGACATATATGTATTACCATCAGCCAGTTCAATTTACATCGAAGGTCAAGCAAAGCTCCTCAGCAAAAATGGAAACCAGATTAAAAAAAAACGTGTTACGTTCAGTAATAATCCTATTATGTTCTTGTTTCAAGACATAAGGTATGAGATAAATGGAATCGAAATATATCGTATTAAAAATGCTGGTATAACGTCAACAATTAAATCACACATTTCAATGAATGAAGCAGAAAATAAAGTAGCAGCTTTATGATGTTGGGATATAGATGGATTTAAAAGTGAAAACGGTAATTTTAGTGTTACTGTACCTTTAAATAAGATTTTAGTGTTTGCAGAAGATTACGCTAAAATTGTAATAAATTGTTAAATGAAGTTATACTGATCAGAAGTAAATCTAACATATATGTATAGTATTATAGGAACTGAAGATGTTGCACATTTCTATTTGAAAATATATACAAAGAATACAATGGCGTGTGCCACACGTGATAGTATCAGATCATGAATGACTGAAACTTCTTAAACATTTAGAAAGAGTTAAACCTATACAGATGGCATTTAGAAATTGGGATTTATATGAACACCCTTTACTTCCTACAGCAACCAAGCATTTCTGGTCTATTAAGACTGCGTCACAATTAAAGAAACCTCGATATGAAATTTTTTGTTTACAAACAAACAGAAAAAATCAAAAAATGAAACACTGTCCAGTATTTGATCATTGTGGAGTGAGAAATGTGACATTGTTTTTGAATTCACAATATTACACATACGAGCCCTTAAGTTTAAAGTTTTCCGAAAACAAATTTAATATATTATACAAAATGTATGTAAAATTTCGCCAGTCGTACTACAACTGTCCCGCAGACTCGTTGCTTGATTTAAATAGCTTTAAGGAGAAGGCTCCGCTATTTGTGATAGATTGTTCAAGACAAAACGACAGTCTAAAAACGGGACCGTGTTCGTGTGGAGATTAAATGTACAACGGCAATACCAGAGAAGACAACTGGATATTGTTTAATCATTAACGACCATCTTGTGGAATATAAGCCTTTAAGAAACATAGTGCGCAAGTTGACATAACTGCTATCGTAGATGTCCAAGGTTTCAAAACAGAAAGAAATGAATTCATAGTGAAAGAAATTGCAATATTGTGTAAAAAATAAATACAACGACTTTTAATTAAACCACCATTTCCTTTTTACAAATTAACTGTAAATTTAAAAAAAATACTAGTAATGTTATTACACATTACTAATATTCCCTTTAACCACTTCTGGTAAGCTTAAAATATGCTTGTGTTAGTAGTGGTTCACGACAGTAGTCGAATGGCGGATTCGAACCCACGACCTTTTGAGTTCACGGTCCGCGCCCTGCCATTAGGCTATTGACGCTTCATAAAAGTAAAAGAAAGAAAACAAGTAAATTGGATTCAACGTAATAGAAAAATATATTGGTGTGAGGGAGTAACACCTTATTTAAATTATCAGAATTTGATTGCATATAATATAAATGGTAAATGTATATACTTCAAAGGTTTAGAAAAAGTTTGATGGTTAAAATCCATCTTACAAAATTATAATATAATTAATTTAGAAGATAAAGGTGTTCTAGTTTGTTTAATTTATATGATCGATATAAAGATTGTAAAGATTTGTATAGTTGTATTAATCATGACTCAGTATGTGCTTTGAAAAAAATTTTTTCTGTTTAAATAAATGGTGCTCTGATAATTACATTTGAAATATTCTTTATTTTATTTCATAAATCATAAAAACCCTCCAAAAGCAAATTTTTAAAATTGTTTATAAGGAATCAGCGCAGATTTGCAGCTTCATTATACTCTTGCAACCAGCAAGATCAAACCTCCACAAAGCATGAGGGACATGTCTCAAAATGAATACAGACCCCGATATAGTTTAAATGATTCATATAAAACACGTTTATATTTATTTAGCCATTATTCGGCAACGACTGATTTAAGAGAAGCAGTGGTGAATGAAATGGCTGATGCGGGATTATTTTATTTTGGCGATAGCGTAAATGATACAGCTGCTTGTTTTTCCTGTGAAGGAGTTATTGGAGATTGGGAGATTTACGATGATCCATGGATGCAACACACATTACATTATCCTCATTGTTTTTATCTAAACGCAGTGAAAGGGTCAGCTTATATAAATAAATGTTTGAAAGTGTATGGTAAATCG
Source organism: Parnassius glacialis (assembly GCA_033319125.1). NCBI lineage: Eukaryota > Metazoa > Arthropoda > Insecta > Lepidoptera > Papilionidae > Parnassius > Parnassius glacialis. The sequence goes on from JAVANC010000010.1 coordinate 45,747,256, forward strand.
CTGTGAGTTAAAAAGAGTGACACAGAATTGAGAAGACATCTGCTTATTTAAAAATGGAAATTAGAGCTGTTTAGTGTAATATTAGGACGAATTGCATTGCGAACGGACGAGTGATGCAGAAACCCCAATAGGATTGGGGCGAACTGCATCGTGAACGGATGTGAGTGATACAGAAGCCCCAATATTACCCTACTATTATATATAATAATTTTGCTACTCTTTACATTCTGATTGGTTAATCTATTTACTTTCGATATTAAAACACTACGAACGGATTGGATCCTGTTACAGAAATCTAAATATGACTCGTTGTTTCGGATACGCAAACCTTCAAGTTCTATAGCAATACAGTTGAATTAGTAGTTTTCTAAAATCTTCCCATTAATTAATGTCCTCACGCTCGCTAAGGAGCGCTGCAGCGTCGCATACCAGTCTACTTGTTATCGCGAGATTACGTATAAATTTTGTTCATCGGATCCCCTATATTTATTTAATATACACTCACATTTGCTAATAAAAAGATTTAATTGGTGCTTATCACCGTTAAATATCGGTATTATTTTGAGCATTTCACAAGGAATCATCTTAATTTGTACTTGATCTTCCATTTTGTAGAACTTTATTTTATAAAATACGACGATAATATAATTAATAAAAGAATTCAAATTCACAATTAAAACACAGTCAACATAAAAGTAAAATAATTAATAAGTAAAATACACAATATGAAATAAATAAGCCCTCAATAAAAATTTAATCAACGAACATACACTTTAATTATAATTTGTAATAGTTATAATCGCTATGTTCCCACAGTACAAGCTCTTATCGCATCGTTATTGCATGGACGCGCTTACTTATCTAGTTATTCCTAGTATTTCTTTATCAAGTTTAAGTATTCTTAAATATAAATTTCCCAGATTTTTATGCAAAACCAGATAACGTTATATCGCAAGAGGTCTAATTGCAAAATAACAAAACTATATAATATGGCAAGGGAAGGAAGGTGAAAATTTGGACTCACCAGCCGGCCTCCGTCATCTTTAGCTGCTCTCCACTTGACAAATTTATATTGGTTTGCAGGATCGCCTCACGGCACGAACGCGGAAAACGATATTATATGAATTTATTCGTGGACGGCGCAAGCAAATGGCGATCCTACCGGCTTCGCCAGTCGAGTTAACGGTGGAGGAGCGGTGGAGGCGTTTTTAAAAACTAAAATAAAACTAAGAGATGTCCATACAGAAGCTAATGTAGTTCAACAATGGCAAACTTATTCTAATACATCTTTTATGCAGACGTTATTACATTTGCTTACGTCAAGTGACGCGATATAGGCAACACACAGGGTGCAAAGTCAGCAATAGCATTTATGCACGTACTTTTATCACTCTGTGTGGGATCGAATCCATGACTATTTACACAAAATAAAGTACCTACAATACCTCTGTTCTAGAGTACGGATGGCGAACCTAGGTACCCACAAGTGAGCTTTGTTCCTGAATCAGCTGAGTGCGCTGTGCGCTACGTGTATATTTGAAGAAAAGTTGGCATATTCCAATTTGCAGAGAGGGTTGAGAATAAGTAATATAAGCTATTGATAAAGAAAAATTTATTTAAAAAATTTCTAACATTCTGTCCTTTTATCTTTTGAATTCAAAATGCGCGATAAAGCTGAACGCACATTTGTTCGCGCCGCACGTGCGGTACGCGCTGTACGCGCCGAATTTTACTGATAGTCCGCGCCGTACGCAAATCTTTTGTATTACCAAGAACTTTTGTAGTTTTTTCCAACCACTGGTGTGAAACGGTACAGTTTGCTCGCTCGAAATCACTATAGAAGCAATTTAGTAATAGCCTGTCTTCGAATTTCTTCGAATTTTATTTTCTTCTTAATAAGAAGAAAATAAAATTCGAAGAAAAAGAAGATTCGGGATTCATAATATTAATTTAAAAAGGCAATTGTATTTAGAATATGAAGGGATATACTTTATTTAAAGAGTAATTAGATGATGATGAACGATTTTATTTAGGTATTTGCATTCAACATATAAGACATTTCAAGAAATGCTACATATTCTAAACCCATATCTTTCTATGGAAAACTCAATATTTAGAAAGCCAATGGAACCAGAAAAAAGACTTGTTGTATGTTTGAGGTAAGTATTTTTATTGATAATGAAGTAATCAGGTTGGGTTTTTGAATTAAATTTAACTATTTTTTTGTTAGTTCAATATTTAAATAATTTATCGCTAAGAATACATATTGATAATCGATGCAAAAAATCAAATTATGTATATTTAATTACAAATGAATTAAAAATTATAAAAATACAAAAATTATCATGTAAGTCGAAATCACCAGTTATAGTGGAAAATTCAATAGTTTGGCAACATTAGACAACACTGAGTATCAGCACGCGCCGAACGCGCCGCGTTATATGACGTCGTCAGCATTCGTCCTTCGATATCGTATACCTACCGCATTTTATAAAATTCGGCGCTTACGGTGCGGCTGTAATGTGCGAGGTTTCATATGATTTCATACAAAGAATTCTTAAATTCGGCGCGTACGGTACCGTACGGCGCGTGCGGCGCGGACAAATGTGCGTTCAGCTTAATGCATTATTTTAACTGATTTTACTGTGCACGCATACATTTGTAAGGGTCAATCGGTAGGCAAAAATGTTGTTGCCCGTAAATCAGATTCAATTTGGGATTATTTCAAATAAAAGGTGCAATAATTGTGTATAATTATTTATATATAATAAGTCAGTCGTAAATTCACTGCTACGTTACGTACTCTGTATCGTTTAAAACATTTTCTCCCCACAAAGTCTAAGATCATGCTGGTCCAATCACTCATATTACCCATAATTGATAATGCAGATGTGTGTTACCCGGATCTGTCCCAGGATCTTCTGAACAAGCTGGAACGCCTTCTCAATAACAGTATAAGCTTTATTTCGGGCTTCGTATGACCATATTTCGCGATATAGATTTAAGCTTAATTGGCTTACAATCCGGCAGAGGCGCATTTCCAGAATATTACTTGTTCTTTTTTCCATATTAAATGATCCATTGTCGCCTTCTTATCTTAAGAGTAAATTTCACTATCTCTCCTCATCTCATGATAGGGTTCTACGTTCTTCTTCTAACAACAAAATATGTATTCTAGTTCACTTCACCGAGTTCTATGGTAACTCCTTTACAGTTCAGGCTGCACGTCTTTGGAACTCCTTGCCTGACGACATCAGAAAAGCTGCCAATAAGTTTGCTTTTAAAAAGTTGGTGTGTAATCATCTGTTAAAGACAATGTTTCTTACATGAATCATCCATGTCATTTATATTTTAGACGTATATATTTATAGTTATTTATATGTACTATTTGTATATGTATGTTAGTATGAATATGTATGCTTATGTATGTACGTATATTGTAGTGTTATACTACTTACATTTCTTTGTACACTATTTCTTCATTCTGTTTTGGAAATTCTGCATTCATGTTTTGCATCACTTAATACTATTTTTCCATTCTGTTTTTGATTTTCTGCATTTATATTTAGCATCACCTTTATTTCCATAGGATCCTGTAACGTTTTTACACAATAACATATCATTTTACTGCGTATTTTCACACTATTTAGTACTTTTAAAATAGCTGTCAATGAAGTCTTACCTTTTATGGTCTTTTATTGAATTCTCTGTAACTCTACAATTTCAGGCTTCATGCACGCAGCCGTGCATAAGTTTTTCCTATGTGAATAATATCTCATTTCTTACTTAAATGTAATGGTTTTCCAATTATATTCCTAAAAACCAAAAATTTTATATTTGACAGCCGTTATTTATTTCGTTGTTATGGTAACTTTTATTCAAATTCGTCTCTGGTATGATGTTCTTTCTACATAAATACTCTTTGGCTGTAGGTCATTTACAATAAATTTCCTTTTAATTTAAATAATTTCTCGTTCTCTCTAAAAAGGTATAAAAGCCGAACAATTGGAGAATACGGGATAGTCTCGCTGCAGTTCTCAAACGAGAAACATCTACTAAAGGCCTTATCCCGGGGCCGCTTTGCCCCGAGATCCTGCAAGCCTCCATCTACACGTGAAGTCGTCGGCAGTCTGCTTCAAGTGCGGGGCCACGCTACCTTCGGGCACGCTACGACTGCTTGCTCCAGGCGCTGAGTGCACCTACTGCCCGCGCTACCTTCGGGCACGCTACGACTGCTTGCTCCAGGCGCCGAGTGCTCCTACTGCCCGCGCTACCTCTGGGCGCGGCGACTACTTCTCCAAGTACTGAGCGCACCTACCCCAGGCGCTCCGGACGCTGCGTGTGCCCAGTCCAGGCGCTGCGTGCCGTCGTCGCTGAGAAACCTCAAGCTCTGCGTGTGCCCATTTCTACAAAAGCAGCGAGGCTCCAGGCTCCCCTATAAAACTATATTGTCCTATTCTCCTACCTTAATTTTTTTACAACCTAATTGTAATCTCATTTCATCCATCATCTTCATATTTCATTTTTTTATAAAATTGTAAATACTTTTCTGAAACTTTAAATATATTATTTTCTTGGTCTACTTTTGTTGTTTTGCTGTTCTTAGGTTAGGTTCTTTCTCTTTTAATTGTCGCTACACGACAATATATTTGTATACTTGTATAAAGAGGATATATTTTTATAGTTTATTTATTGTATATGTTAGTAAAATGTATATATAACGTAATTAATTACAAATTTCTATTTTGTTTTTATTCTATATTGCTACACCTACTTCAAATTCTCACCACTCCATGGGTTGACTGGTAGAGAATGCCACAAGGCATTAAGTTCGCCCTTTGTATTCTTTTAGATTAAGGAATGCAATAAAGAATAAATAAATAAATATATTTAAACTTAAGTTTAAAATTTGGCTACTCTTAGAAAAATAACCCTGTATAGAACCTGAAACAACCTTAATTTTGTGACTTTAAAACAAATAAAATTTGATATTTATAATGTACAAGTTGTATTTACAGTGACATCTAATGGAAATATTTGACTCTAAATAAAAGTCATCCTATTAGTATCTTGTAGTATTATATATAGTACATAAGTGTAATAACAGATGTCACTAAGTGCATTTTCACAACACATACGAAGGTTAAAAATTATAAAGGCGCTTAACTAAAACAATGTTATTTTATTTTTTCCGTTACAATATTATTATAGTCTGTACCGTTATAATGAAGTCTTTCATCTCGCCAAAGGCGCTAAGTTTAGCTTTTTCAACTTAGTACATCGCGTGTTACAAAGATGGCGCTAGTGTTAACTCTTACCACGACCATATTATTAAGTGGCGAAGCTTGCGAAGACACATTGATTTCACGATGTCTGTCCGTCTGTCCGTCTGTCCGTCTGTCCGTCTGTCCGTCTGTCCGTCTGTCCGTCTGTACGTCTGTACGTCTGTACGTCTGTCCGTCTGTCCGTCTGTCCCACGATTATCTCGAGAACGGTTTCGAATTTTCAAATTCTATTTTTAGCAATCGATTACTGATCACCCAAGCATCTGAACCTCCCCTTTTGAAACTGATTGCTCAACGGCAACCGTTAGAAACCGCTACAAAGTACAATTTTTTTAACACTAAACATTTAATTACAGCTAATTGTGATATAGATTGGATATAGCATATCGAGTAATTATAATAAGTTTTCGAATTATCACCAATATTACAGTCCATCACAAGCCCTCAACTGCATGAACATGGCTTCCTTCATGGATTTCCGCAAAATGCAATCCTCAGCCTTTTTATGAGTTCTTCGATTATATACTAATTTATAATTAATTTTGCTAGTATTTGTCTTTCTCAAAAAATAATGAAAATGTGACATGTTCTTAACACGCAACTTATGTCTGATGGAAAATCAAGTACATCTTTTGCCAAATTTTAATACCTAAATCATCGATCACTAATAAAAAACGTTAATAAAAAAGTTTTTTATTAGTGATCGATGACCTAAATACAAAAACTAGTTTTATAACATGGAGCATAGACGATTTGATCTTAACTTCCTTAGCGTTGTCGTCTAAAATCTCAAAATAAGCTATGTCTTAATTAATCATATTTATTCCAGTTTATGACAACCCTGATTTATATTATATGGCTGAAATTAGGTACTACCATGGTACTACTTACAATGTACGTCAAACCAAATAGCCTGACGGCACTCCATACATTGCGTATATCTTATTACAGCCCCGTTAATTCCTACTAAGCGAAAATAAAAAAAAAACTTATAAATTTATTTTAAAATAATAGCATTACTATGTCAAAAGTCATAATAATGCTAATTATAAAGCCTAAAGAAGATATAATGTAAAATAAGCTTAATTTTATCAGGACTATAACTTGTCAACAAATTAGGAAAATGAGCGTTATTCGTTGTGCAGGTGTATTTTAAATTTAACACTGATAAATTAATATAATAATAATAATAAAAATAAGCCTTTTGATTTCAGTAATCAAACAACAGTAAAAAGAAAAACATTTATATTAATATAAAAACTAAAGTAATTTGTAACTGTGTGATAATTTTTGAAATGTATACTTTCCTCTAATTACTAAGAAGTGTTTAATTGACAATATTGTGTAGTTACGACTACTAGTAACCTCAATTTTGAAGTCAATTGGTGAAAATACTGGTATTAGGAGCACTCACCCTATTTTATTTTTTCGACTTCATATAAAGTTAAAAAAAAATCTTATAATTTTTTATAAACTACTAGCTGGTACCCGACGCGTTGCTGCCACAGAAGAAATAACTGTGGAAATATCGATTTAAGTCTGGAAGACTACATAATATTGTTTAATTAGAAATGATAATACATTCATTGAAGTTTGATGATATATTATTTTCAAATACGTTTTTTGGTACGATACCCGCGCATCTACTATGCGTATAACCTTCGCGCAAGTGCAAGCAATAAGTTGACAAAGTTTTAGCACGATCTGATGAACGGTATGGCTGCGCATAAAATAAGAACAAACAAAAAATATTTCTTATATATTAGATTTAATAAAAAGTAAGTACGAGTATTTTTCACTCTACTATTTACTATATTAAATTCTACTACAATATACTACTGTCATAATATAAGACGATATCTGACTTACAAAGCCACAGAAATGTTAGCGAAAAACAATATTCCGTAAAAATCTTCACAAAATCCTTTTCAGAAAACGCTGCGATGAAAACCCTCAAAATAGTGATACGGAAAACTTGCGTTTCCCGTATGTTGCATTCCTCCGTGTACACACAGATAAGTAATACAACGAGCAAAAATGTAAAAAAATACTTGTTAACTTATTATGATGTTTCACTATTTCTAACTTCGGGCTTATAGCGTCGATTATTAGCTGGATTTCAAAACATTAAGGCATAAGGGAAATGCATTAATACTTGGTTATTTAAATATGTCAATAAAAAAAATATGGAATGACAAATAAATATTTCATAAATGTTTCTAATTAAAAAAAAATATTTTTCTCAACCTTTCTTTTTAAATCTCTCACGAGTACCTACTTTTGTGCAGCCAAGTTCAAACAAAGAAGACTTCAGATGTATATACTGATATATGTATCTGAATATGTGATATATGACTGATATGTATCTGAAGTCTTCTTTGTTTGAACTTGGCTGTACGTGTCTATGGACTGCAGTAGCTACTTACCATCAGGTGGTACAGGTAGACTTTAAGTATGTTTGTCACTTCAATTTTATAAAAAAGTGATATGGCCTTTGTTCATACACCTAAGGTCATATATACAACACACACGTACATGTACAATACATATATAAAAGGCGTTTGTTCATGCTCTTAGGAGGTTAGGAGCATGGTGTTCAAAGATTAAAACAGCGTTTTATCTTTTAACAATATAGATTCAAGACATCATCATCATCATTACAGCCTTTCATAAGTCCACTGCTGAATATAGGCCTCCCCCAAGGAATGCCTCAAAGCACGGTCCCGAGCAACCTGCATCCATCGACTTCCTGCATGTCTTACCAGGTCGTCACTACATCTCGTGGGGGGTCGCCCTACACTTCGCCTACAGGTACGAGGCTGCCACTCAAGAACTTTTCTTCCCCATCGGTTCTTCGAGCTATATGGCCGGCCCACTGCCACTTCAGCTTACTAATCCGTTGGGCTATGTCGTTCACTCTGGTTCTACTGCGGATATCCTCATTTCTAAGTTTATCACGCAGAGAAACTCCGAGCATAGCCCGCTCTATAGCTCGCTGAGCGACCTTGAGTTTCCTCATACGGCTAGCAGTGAAGAAACACGTCTCAGATCCGTAAGTCATCACACGGACTGTTTGTACAATTTCGTTTTAAGGTTTTGAGGAATGTCTGACGAGAAGATGTGTCATAGTTTCCCGAACGCTGCCCAGCCGAGTTGAATCCGTCGATTGACCTCTCGGTCGAAGTTGGACTTGCCTAGTCGGACTATTTGTCCCAGGTAAACATACTCGTCAACAACTTCGAGCTTAGTGCTCCCAACAACTACCGGCATAGGTGTGACATGGACATTGAACATGATTGACATGTTTTGTCCATGTTCATCTTAAGACCTATCCATTGGGAGACACTATTGAGGTCATTGAGCATAGTGCTTAGGTCCTCCAGCGATTCTGCCATAAGGACTATTTCGGCGGCAAATCGAAGGTGAGTGATGTACTCGCCATTGATGTTAATACCGTATCCTTTCTAGTGAAGAGTTTCGGGGATATAATGTCACCTTGACTTACACCTCTCTGCGATTGGATAGGTTTCGTACTCTGGTTCTGTACTCGGATAGCCATCGTAGCCCTACTTTACAAGCACTTCAGCACTGCGATATACCGACAGTCAACTTGGCACCGCTGAAGGGATTGCAGCACCGCCCAAATTTCGACGGAATCAAAGGCTTTCTCATAGTCCACATACGCCAGCCATAGTGGCAAATTGTACTCCTCGGACTTCTGTACAATTTGCCGAAGGGTATGTATGTGGTCTATGGTGCTAAAGCCTTTTCGGAAACCGGCTTGTTCGGGAGGCTGGAAGTCGTCAAGACTGCGCGCGAGACGATTCGTTATGACTCTCGAAAACAGCACGTAGACGCGGCTCAGAAGGGAAATCGGTCTGTAGTTCTCCAATAGTGCATTGTCACCTTTCTTGAAGAACAAGACCACCGCACTTCTGCTCCACGCCTCCGGTGTAATGCCACCATGGAGGACGGAATTAAAGAGCCTCTGAAGGACTTCAAGTACCGGTTTTCCACCCGCTTTCAGAAGCTCCGCTGTAATTCCATCCTCGCCTGGGGCCTTGCCGTTTATAAGACGATGGAGAGTCATTCTAATCTTGCTCAGACTGACGTCCGGGATATCTTCGGAATAGTGTCGGATAAGACTCGCTCTTGGATCGTTACTCACACTTGCGTGTGTCTCCAACGATGACGTGTACAGCTGCCAATAGAACCTCTCAATGTCACTCAAAATCTCAGGTGTCCCGGAAACGATGCTGCCACACTCGGTCTTCAGCTTTGACAGTTGGGTCTTTCTGGCACACCGATCTCTGGCAAAGACTTTGGAGCTTTGGTTCCGCTCGATCGCTTCTTCAATACGAGCTGTATTGAAGTTGCGTAAGTCCCGCCGCATACATTTGGAGATCTGTCTGTTCAGTTGCCTGTATGCTGTCAAGTCTGTTGAAGAATGTAGCTTCATCTCCCGTCTAACAACCACGAGATTAAGAATGTGACCGGAGAGTTTTTGTGTTCTTCTGCGGCGGGTCTTGCTCCGACCGCATGGACAGTTTCCACGAGCTTGTGATTCATATCGTCTACTTCATTGCAGTTTTCTAGGCACTGAAAACGGTTTTGTAACTCGAGCTTAAAGGTTTCAGGACTTTGGAACAGAGCACGAGGGGGACGGAGCGTTGACTTCATTAGACGAGACCTCTCCAACTTAACGTTTAGGTTCAGTGTGCCTGTAACCATTCGGTGATCGCTACCAGTTTTCACCCTCGCGATCACGGAGACATCACTGAGCAGTTGTCGTCTGGTCGTCATAATGAAGTCAATCTCATTTTTTGTCAAACCGTCGGGGCTCGACCAGGTCCACTTTCTGTGGGGCTGCTTCTGCAAGAAAGGGTTCATCATAAAGAGTCCCTCTTTCTCCATGAAGTCGGCCAGCTGCTGGCACCTTGGGTTCCGTTGCCCTATTCTAAATTTCCCTACTTTCAGCTCACCGTTCTCTCTTGTGCCTAGTTTTGCATTGAAGTCTCCCATTAACACCGTATATTGGGTTTTGGAGACCGTACACCGTATATTGGGTTTGTGTTTGGAGATTAAAGACAAGGCGTATTTAATTGTTAAATGGGCACACTCGGTGGGCTGACACACGGCCATGCATAAGCTGTCAGACCCCTGCGGGCGTCATGACACGTGAGGCGATCGTGTTATTATTTAAATAAATAGCCAGTGAACGCTAAATGTTATAATATTCTAAGTATAATTCACAATGTATTAAACATATGTAAAGATAATGAATACGAGTAGGACATCACAGTGTAATTTGGAAGTACTGGATTTTATTACTATTATTATAATTTCTAATTTCATTATTATTATAAATTCTAAAATATCGGTATCCAGAAACTTAAGGCGTAGGAGAAATATTTTCGGAATGTTCACAGTTGACGAATTTAAATGAGATATCGTTTTGATAAGAACACCTAAAGTGATATCATCAGTCTTGCATTAGCGCCCATTACGCATCACAAATGTACACATTGTCTGTGTTCGAACAAATTTTCATAGCATTACGAATTTACGTTGCAGGTACCTACTTTCGAAGTAGTAATGACATTTACTTTATTGATCTAGATAATATGAAGATAAAGCACAAGCGATAGCAAGGACCACTAAACTTAAAATCACTGGGGAAGATAGGAAAAATACAACTACATGAGAAAGTGCGAAACAAAAAAAATAGTGGTTTTCCTTTTTTATTTGACATTGATCTCGTTCATACAGTCGCTGATAAAAATGGAATTATCATAATTTATTACTAAAACATTCCTTATTCAAATATTTAGACTCGAAAAAACATAATATTATAAATAAAATTAGTATTAATGAAGAATTGACAATAAAATCAATTTTAAACTCGATGTTTTGAAGAGATCCATCTAGCGGCATATTATGGAACTTATTATCGGTTTCATAGTTAATGTTGAACGATTCGCTTCGTATTCAGAAACGCATTTGACATTTAACCGACGTTTATCCGATAGATAACTTTAATAGCTAATATGAATATAACTGGGAACTTCAAAAACCGGGTATAACTTGAGTAAGTATCCCTGCGAGGTTTCTAGTGGACCCGATATTATACCAGCTATAGTTCTAAAGGCCCACAAGACCTGAGTTGTCTCCTGTGTTGACCACGCTTGTTCCACCGTTCTTAAAATACTGAAGTAGCGCCCAAATTTTGAAAGCTACGTGACATCCGTGCCCTCATACTCTATAAGATTTATAGCGTCCCTCTAATATCATACCTAGAACAGAATGACCTCAGTGTGTACGGAATACGCTGAAGTCGGTCAACTGAATCCTTGACAATGACAATAGTGGGGAAGCACTTGCTGTTTCCCTTGATGTCTCGAAGGCCTTTGACAGAGCTTGGTATGTTAGTCTTTTGGCCAAGCTTTTTAGTGTACGGCTATCCAGTGTGACCATATGTGGCAGGTCCCTGCCATTTTTGCAGAATTGGCCTCTTATTTTAACCTTTAGTATGATTGGTTGACGTTTTATAAAACCTGGCAGAATTGGGGTATTAAAAATAGATTTCAATGTGGCAACTTAATTTGCCGAAAATGGCAACCCTAGATACTTCGCCAGCATGTGGGGGATTTCCCCGTATTTCTCGTATTATGTTTGTATCACATTCAATAAACAACTTTAAAAGTTTATGTGTAAAGTTGATAATCTTAAAGCGAGTATTCATAAACATGAGTTTATGCTTAATATTTCAATCAGTCATAGAAGATACGTACTTTAGTTTGCTATCGCATTAGATTTCATGGTGATAATATCTTGTTAATAATATTTCGTGGACGATAGTAATTATAGGTGGTGTTGATGAAGCGAAAATATGAAAGGGCGTATAGAGCAGATGGGAGCAAGATCTTTTACTTTCGTCGTGGATTTTCAAAGCTAAAGGTGATCCAGACTGCAAATTGGCACCCCGGCTGTCCGTTTTAAAGGAGCATGCCGCTACTGGTAAACATCAAAAAATATGAGTGGATTCAGCATCCGTATGAATATTCTCTTCTCTCAAATAAATTTAATTAAGACAAAAACACCAAACAGATTTATAAACAAACATGTGGCGTCTATCTTGCACGTAGAACAAGGCATTGGTGAGCATGGCGATTGCATTGCATTTACCCCAACCACAGATAAGTTTAATTTAACTTTAATAAAAATACAAAATTTAAATGTGTATTTATACTTTTCTTAGTTTAATACAAAGGTAAATAAAGTTGGCAGTATTGAGGCATTTTAGACTACAGACTGTCAGGGTTCGGCAGGTTTTAACCAAAGTAAGGCAGGATCTTTATTTTAAAGGTGGTCACACTGCGGCTATCCCAGTCCACTGGTTGAACGATTTATTGAGTAATTGGTTGCGTCGGTCGTCATCGGTTCATAAAAAAGTAATTGTTACTTTGAGCATTATTTTTTAGCAGCTATATAATATGGTTGCAGCACGAATGGGTCGGCTCGACCGGGGAAGGACCACGCTCTCACAGAATACCAGCGTAAAATAGCTGCTTAACGCTGCTGTGTTTCGTATGGTGAGTGTAGAGAATCGGAGACCCTTTTTACTGGAAACGAGGCATTACATCTTAGTACTTACGGGTGATAACGCATCTCCATTTTGATTCGAAATCGACAATAGATGTAGATATCTATGGGCCACAGTAACCACTTATAATCAGGTGGACTGTGTGCTCATATGTCACCATCTTTCCTATAAAAAAAAAATAACGTCAACCTGATGGTAATTGACTACTGCAGACTATAGACAGCTGTAGCCAAACAAGCAAGTCTACAGATGCGTTGTCATATCTGAGTTGAGTACTTAGATGGAATTCTTCAGAGCCTGTAATGATACTGGCTATACCTTCAGACTAAAAAACTAAACGTACTTCGTGAACGTTCAACTCATGTGTCACAACTATAATCGTTGCTCCGCTCCAGTGGTTTTCTGTATCGTCGCTTGTGAATTTTTGGAATGGCGAATAGCTCAGACACTTTGATTTAACTATCAGAGCGAGTGCTTTAAAGCCGTTTGCGCGCTGCAATCCTTTTGAGAGGCGCTTGGAATATTTTCACCACTTTTAAATTCAATTCTGCTTTTAGCCACTTCAATTTGAAATAAAAGATTTTTTTTACAAAATACTAGTAGTATATCTTGCAGTCTTATTAGTATTTTGCACATGAAAAACAAACTCCAATCCCTTTTCGTAATGAGGCTGTTGTCATGTGATAGCAACGTAAAGGAGTCAATCGACCCCAATTTGTCCCGCAGGTGTCGCCAGATACGACTATAGGATATGCCAAAAAGGTCTTATGGTTTCTGATAGATGAAATACAGCCATCTTATTCTTAGACGAATCTAACTATAAAATCCATCAAGCCGTTTAGATTACAGAACGTGACAAAGTAATAGAAATACATACATTTTGAAGGAGCCGTGGCGCAGTGGCTTAGCAATACGTTGCAACGCCGAGGGCCGCGGGTTTGAATCCCGTACGGAACAAGTATTTGTATGTATCCAAATAATTATTCCGGCTCTGGTTGTACGTACAAGTGAAATTTATGTATGTAATTTTCCCCCACGATACAGGAGATAATCCTAGTGTGGAGGTAACGTTTTTAAAAAAATACATACACATATATAGTTTATAAAATACACACATATATAAGTTGAATAATATATAACTTTCAAATACATTTTTCGGTACGATACGCGCGCCACCTATTGTAAGTCAATTGTACTATGCCTATAAGCTTTGATTTAGCGCAATTTGATGAACATTATGGCAGCGCATAAAATACGAACAAAGAAAAATTAATTTTTTTACATAAGATTTAGCAGTTAGTGCTGTTTTCTATAAACATATATAAAACAGGCTCCCATGAATCACTCTTCTCCGAATCTGGGCACGTTTTAAAAAATTAACCCTTGACTACTCATCTAACGGCCAGTTCAACCGTCCATATATCATTAGAGCATATCTTAAAAATCCACTAAACACAGGCCTCCCCTATCGATTGCCTCGTAGAAGAGATTTTTCCATAGTTATCACCCTTGGCAGGCCGGCAATTTCTTATTATATTGGTTGTAATCAAGAAGGTACTACTGCTCATCTTCTATTTCAGTTCCCCTCTATCGCCTCTTACGATACACTGGATGATATGGGCTAGTGGATATACTTACGCCGCCATTACACAACGATTGCGTAACTCTGGCGGAAATCTTGGTTGATTGGTTAGGTGCAAAACGTCTGCTATTGCGATCGTCTAGGACAGGGGTGGCGAACCTTTATGTATGTGCTATTTTCTACCGACTTCGAAAAGGAGGACGTGCTCAATTCGCCTGTATGTTTCTTATGTGTGTTACCTCATAACTTTGTTCTACGTAAACCGATTTCGTTGATTCCTTTTTTATTTGAAAGCTGGTGCTTTTAATGTGATCCTATATAAATTGTATCAAGGTATGATCAACAGTTCTTGAGTTATCCTTTATAATATATATTGAAGTCGGTTGTATAAAATTTTTAATTTTTAATTATACTAAAGAAATGTTTAATGAGGCATAGACGTGTCGTAAAATAATTTTGACTTCGTGATTAACTCCGCTCCACGCACCGCGCCCGAACACTCCGTAGTGTAGGATCACTCGCGTTCATTCGTAATATAATACTTCATCGTGAACTTTATGATCGATGGCGTGCCTAAAATATTGTGTGCCATTAGTTCGCTATCCCTGGTCTAGGACTACCAAGCGTGACGATAGAGAACCGGAGAATCTTTTTACTGGAAACGGGGCATTCCATCTTAGTCCTCACGGGTGAAAACCTATTGGCATTTTGATTCGTAATCGAGGATAGATGGAGATGTCTATAGGCCACAGCAACCACTTACCATCAGGTGGACTGTGTGCTCGTTTGTCATCCTTATCCTATAAAAAAAACGACTTCAATATAAATAAAATGATAACATCGTCAATGTAGTCGAAGTCAATTAAATACGCATTATTAAGAATTACTCAAAAACTACTGGTAATATCAAGATGAAGTTTATATGGGACCACATGAGAAGCACAAGCTTTCTAATTAAAAAAAAAAATCATCAAAATCGGTTTACTAAGAAAAAAGTTCTCAGGTAACAGACATAAAAATACAGTTGAATTGAGAACTTCCTACTTAGTTTGAATACTGTGTGTTTAAATGGGTCCCTAGATGATCTAAAAGAGATTCACATTTAGACCCGGTAGATGGCGCTGTTGTCGTGATCCAGAAAACACCCGTGCAAAGTCGGGCGGATCTCTAGTATTTATATAAAAATATCAATCAAAAATGCAACTCACTTGTAAATCTTAAATTAATTATTAATGTCTGTTTTAAGGTAAGGTGTAATAGAGAGATGTGGCAAAAGGAGGAAAAAGGCGAGCACGGGAAACAAATGACACCTTTGAGAGGAGTAGTGAGGAGTCAATTAAATTATTCAAAATTTTATATAGAAAGATAATATGAAACAATTTGCGTCGACTGCATAGGGATAACAACTTATATATATATAATTTGATGGATGCAGGTTCTTGCGTATTTTTTGAAGAAGGCCGTTTTTTTATAAAACTAGGGTGACAAACCGGCACACAGTCCACCTGATGGTAGGTGGATGCTATGGCACATAGACATCCACATCTATATTCAATTACGAATCAAAATTTAGATACGTTGTCATCCGTGAGGACTAAGATGGAATGCCTCATTTCCATTAAAAAGCGTCTCCGGTTCTCCACACTCACCATACGAAACACAGCAGCATTAAGCTGCTATTTTACGCTACTATTGTGTGAGAGCGTGGTCCTATCCCGGTAGCCGTCCCATTCATGCTGCAGCCACGAAATCTCTGCAGAATGGCTCTACCAATTCTAAAAGCATACGTTTGGCTCATGCAGCACTGATATCAATGATGGTGATGATGAATTCAAGTGAAATTGTTTTTTTTAACAAGCTTTTGTTTAGGTTTCTTAAGATGACTTAAAAAAAGAACTGTTCGAGCAGTATTCCATTTCTCATTAGGAGTCTGATTGGGTACTACTCCTTTACCTATTGCTCCTGGCAATTGGCAATGCTTGCACGGCTGTTTTCCAGTCTAAAGGTTATACAGAGCCAGTATAATTGTAGGCTGAGAGACATTCTATCGCAGTTCTTTTTTTATATGAACAACTGCAACACCAGGGGAATTGCAAATGCGTTGCCGGCCTTTTAAAAAGGAGTAGGCTCTTTTCTTGAAGATCCAAGAAGTGACAACACATCTGTCGACTTCTTTATTAGAATTTGTTTGCAGGTGTCCATATGGGCTTCAATAGCCACAAACTATTACGTGCACTGTAAGTTCGTTTCACTTCAGTTGAAATTAAAAAAAAGTATATTATTAGACTTTTCTAAAGGCCTTCAAATACTATATTAAAAAGGTTGTATCTACACACAGGGTATACTCCATATTTTAACCTAATTTTCAGATTATTTTCAATAAAATAGTAAGATGTATTGATTGTTGATACCTTTCAATCCGTCCACTTGTATCTTCGGTCACAAATATTATTTATTTAACACAGTTCTCACACAAATTAATAAATACTTATAAAGAATTACGTATTGTTTTAAACTTCCCTTTATGAAGAAAACTGTTGGATATTTTTTAAACTCAGACTATAAAAATTAAAAGTAACGCATTTGTTTGCACTTTATAAACATAATTTATAAACAAGTTATCGCGCACGGACAAGACAAATACCTAGTACCCGATGCATTTATTAAACAAACAAACAGTCATGGGCAGCGTCGTGATTCTGCCAATTTATGACAATTTTTTTTCAATTATTTGAATTTATTAACTACTTTTCATTTTTACGAAGGAAATTATGTTTTTTTTATAGGATAAGGGTAACAAACGAGCACACAGTCCACCTGATGGTAACTGCTTGCTATGATCCATAGACATTTACATTTATCCTCGATTACGTATCAAAATGCAGATACCTTGTCACCCGTGAGGACTAAGGTGGAATGCCCCGTTTCCAGAAAAAAGGGTCTCCGGTTTCGACACTCACCATACGAAACAGAGCAACGTTAATCTGCTATTTCACGCTGCTATTGTGTGGTGGTCCTTTCCCGGTCGAGCCGATCCATTCGTGCTACAACTATCATAGTAATATAGCTGCAGCATGGCTCTGCCACGTAAAACCATGCTGCAGTATGTAGTTTATTCTAAAAAAATGTTTGTAGAATAAACATACACAATTACTAGGTAGGAGTCCGTTTCTGCCTACAAGTACGTCTGGGTAGGATGATAACTATATTTTTGGTTGAATAAATAATAAGGCACACGGAATAGGTTATATGGTGGTCCATATATTCTATTACGTATGCCAAATAGCAGTGCGTGCACTGCAGTCTTCTAGTTCTCTAAGCTCACATACACATGTATTTTTTTACTATTTTCCGCTGATATTCTGTGAGAGCGGGGCCCCTCTCCGGTTAAGTCGACACAATCGTGCTACAATTAAAATATAGCTGCAGCATGGCTTTACCACGTATAAAATTGTATGATTATTTTTACATAATCTTAATTAGATACAATTAATTTTACACAATTTTTTAATATTTTTTATTTTCTTTTGTAATTATAACGTCCTTACATATGAAATTAGCGTTTTGTCGTACTGACCACTTTGATCTGAAATATCTCCTCTTTGGTTAAGAATTCTAAATTCAAATTTATAAATTCATTTACCTGGTACATTTGAGTTTTGAAAACAGTCATTAATTTGTTTTTTCTTCATTATTTTTTTCTTTGGCGTTGCTTATTACCTCACAATGGAAAACATGAAATATCGATATAGTTAAGAGTACGAGTTCTACCGTGGCACCAGTGCTGCAGAAACAGCTCGATTACAGGATTAATGATGTGTACGGCGCTGGTATCGCAAAAGAAAGCACGGTACGTTTTTGGTTTCAACGTTTTCGTTCTAGAAATTTCGACCTTCAGAACCAACCCCGTGGACGGCCGGAGATCAAAGTGGAAAATAAAGAATTAAAGGCTATTGTGGAGATGGATCCATCACAAAGCACTTCAGAGATAGCTGCAGGGGGTAAGTGATAAAACTGTATTAATCCACTTGAAGCAAATGGGGAAAGTAAAAAAACTTGAACGATGGGTACCTCATGAATTGAGTGAATCGAACTTGCAAACACGCGTCGACTGCTGTATTACTTTGCTCAACCGGAAGGGATTTTAAATCGAATCAATACTTGTGATAAAAATTGGATACTGTACGATAATCGAAAGCGCTCGTCGTAATGGCTGAAGCTTGAAGACCCAGCCAAATCCTGCCCTAGATGAAAATTAACTCACAAAAAGTTACTTGTGAGTGTTTGGTGGACTAGCACCGGTTTCGTTCACTACAACTTTCTAAAATCTGGCCAAACGATTACGGCAGATATCTATTGTTAGCCACTGCAAACCATAAAGGAAGAACTAGCTGCTAAACAACCGAGATTGGTCAATCGCTCTAAGCCACTGCTGCTTCACGACAACCTAAAACCATACACTGCACAACAACCAACCACTAAGTTGGATCCGACATCCACCGTACTCTCCGGACGTTGCTCCAACAGATTACCATTTTTCCGGAATTTGGACAACTTTTTACAAGAAAAAAAATTCAACTCTGATGCGGCAGTCCAAACCGCCTTCAAAGAGTTTATTGATTCTCGCCCCCATGGTTTTTTTTGTAAAGGGATCAATGAACTACCTATGAGATGACATGCATAGATAAAAACAGTGCATATTTGGATTAATTAAATGTATTTTACAAAAAATAATTGACTTTATATTCCTCCCGTACGAAACGCCAATTTCATATGTTAGGACCTTATATTTATCATTGTATATATATATATATATATATATATATATATATATATATATATATACATATTTCATAAATTATGCCTTTATCCCATGCCTGTATATCCTGTGCCTTTAACATCCAGTTTATCCCCGCTGTTGGCAACCTCTCATCGACCCATCTTTCTTTTGGCCGTATTCAAGTGTTCCGTCTACTACGTATCTGTCTATTACTTCTGTTCTTCATTCCAAATTTCTTACTCTACCTTTCAATTTTATGTTAAGAAATTTTCTTTGCATCCGTATTTAAAATTCACAATCTTGTCACTTTTGTGTTTATTAAATATCCAGGTTTGGCATCCATAAGTGAGACTGGACAGTATACAAGTGTCTTCTGTCTTCTTTTTGAGATGGATAGGTACATTTGATTTCAGGATCTCCTTGTAGGTCCAGAATTGGCCCCAACTTGTTATGATTTTGTCAATATGTCTCATGGCATGGCTCTATCACGTATACAATTGTATGATTATTTTATATATACGTGGTAGGGACACACTGCAGCAATGTTGTATAAGGACCACACTCTCACAGAATACCGGCGTAAAATAAGAGTCTAATGCTGTGTTTCGCACGGTGAATGTAAAGAATCGGTATACTGTTTACTGTAAACGAAGCATTCCCTCTTAGTTTTCAGGAGTGACAACGCATTTGCATTTTGATTAATAATTAACGATGAATTTACATGTCTATTGGTTACAGTATCCATTGAACATTAAGAAGACTGTCTGCTCGTTTGTTACCCTTACTCTATAAAAATATATATATAGAATATTAATGGCGAAGTGTGATTAAAGAATCCATTGGAACTTAGTATATGTAATAAAATGTAGGTTTTAGTTTAACAGCATATTAAATGCAGGTGAAATAGATATCGCAAATAAATTTTTCACTTGCAGAATATACCAATCGGGACCCCGTTAGCTGGAACACTTCGAGAGCAGTTTAGTTGACGTGTCATTTCCTTCTGTTTATACCACTCCGCTTCCACATCGGTCTTATAGACACTATTACTCTGATATGCATCGTACGATTTATATTATGTGCATCAAACGGTAGGTGCTTTGTCTTAGTTAAAATCTGCTTGTCTATTTAATATGGTTTTGTGCAGGGCCATTTTAGAATACGTAGGGCTCCAAAAGCCTTAAGAAAGTTAAAAAAAAATAACTAAAAGCATGTAAATGTATTTTTATTTAATGAAAAATGTATTGCTTTTATACTACTATGAACAGGAAAAAAATTGTTTTAATATTTCGGGGACCTTGCTAAGTAGGACGCCTTGGGCTCAGGCCCCATGTGCCCTTTTTGGTGAGAACGAAAGGCTAGCTATGTGACAGTAACAAACAATATTATTTTCAAATAATTTCTAGAGTTTTTAATCATAATGTTTAGTTTTAGGAGCGATGTTCTTTCAAAATAAAATATAAGATGAAAAAAGGAATACTAGGGACTTTATTAAAATTACTATTACTGTCGTTAACTAACATGCTTGTCGTAAGCTAGCATGCTTATGTTAGTTAGTTAGTTATATTAAGTATAGTATGTTATGTTACTTAGTTGTTCACGGCAGCAGTCGAATGGCGGATTCGAACATTCTACTTTCCGAGTTCTCAGTCCGCACCTTTGACTATTAGGATACTGTCGCTTTTAATATAAAAAATTAAGATAGCTAGATTTGCACTTCCTATAAACAGAGCAAATCTATACAATTAAATAAAATTAAAGTGTCTCTTTGTAATGTCAAAATAACAGCTTTTTACTAAATGCATATGTAAGCTACTTATAACAAAAATACAATTTTTAAAATTTTTGACTGTCTCTGCTTGTTCCGGCTAATCTCCAAAATGGCTCGACCGATTTTGACGGGACTTTTACTGCCCGATAGCTGATGTTATAAGGAGTACGTTAGGCTACTTTTGATGTAGAAAAAGAATTAGGGTTCCGCGCAAAAAAAAAAACACTAAATTAAAAGCGGGCGAAGTCAAGGGGAACAGCTAGTATCTAGTATCTTTCTACATGTCATGTCGATAAAAGAACATTTTAAAATAACTGTGGCTGTTAACTATGTACTTTAAGGACGCCCGTAAAACTCCACGTCTGAACTGGAGCCTCTTCCGTTGTTCAGAGTTCCGTTGGCAGGTGTCTTGACGATTGCGGTGCCACACGTCCACACGTGCCGGCCTGTGATGCTGCTGCCCATCGTCGGTCTGGCTATTTTACGCCCGTTGTAAACGACATGGTTACACCGATCGGAAAATATTCTCGCATTTTCCATAGGTACGACACCCACGGGATGAAACGGGGTGGTGGTCTCTCTTACGCCGTCGCCACTAGGCTGAACCTATCGTACTTGTAATGTTATTAGCACTAAGTATTACAATTAATAAGATCAAGAAGGAAAATCTATTCGATGTACACAAATTTCTCATGTCGATTGAAAGACGGTCACTGACGGCTTTCATGGATTTAACATCAAATAAAAGAACGTATTACATTTTGGCAGTACCCTACTCCATCTTCACATTTTAAGATATTTTTTCAATTAGACGGTATGTTCTTTTTTCAACCAACTTTAAAAAAAGGAGGAGTTACTCAATTCGACTGTATGTTTATATGTGTATTACCTCAGAATTTTTTTCTAGGTGAACTGATTTTGATGAATGTTTTTTTGCTGAAGCTGAAACCTAGTTTAGTTAATTTAAATAGTCACATATAAATTTGATCAAAATCTGACCAGTAGCTTTTGAGTTATCCTTACTAATGCGTATTTAAGTGACTTCGACTACATTGATGATGTTCTTATTTTATTTATATTGAAGTCGGTTGTACAACATTTTTAATTATTTTTTACTTTTTTATGTATCTTACTAGATGTCTTCGTAGATTGTGCACTGATTTTAACGAGTCTTTTTTTAAAGTAGGTAAAAAAATTACTTCACGTACATCCGCTCGATAAAATAAAATGATGTGTCTTACCTAGTTTCAAGAGCACCTCAAACTAGGTACGCGAAGTAATTTTTTATCAACTTTAATATTCTATTTAAAGACTTTTTTTATTAAATAGGTTATATTTCAGAGATGATTTCATATATATTTGCGTAAACATTCCACACAGAGGTTGGTAAAAATAGGGCATGAAGTTTTTAATGTAAACTATGTAGAAATTCGAGCTTTTGATTTTTCTTTTCACTCGTAGGTGGCAGAGCCACACTGCAGCTGTATTATAGTTGTAGCACGAATGGGTAGGCCCGATCAAGGTAGGACCACGCCCTCACAGAATACCAACGTAAAATAACAGCTTAATACTGCTGTGTTTCGTATGGTGAGTGTAGAGAAGTGGAGACCCTTTTTACTGGAAACTCAGGACTGACAACGCATCTGCATTTTGACTTTTAATTGAAGATAAATATAGATGTCTATGGGTCACAGCAGCCGCTTACCACCAGGTGGACTTTGTGCTCGTTTGTCACCCTTATTCTATAAAAAAAAAACGAGTGGGGATAGTCTAACGTTGCGCTTGCCAGTGGTACGTGTCAGCCAGTTATAAAAAGCAAAAGCCCACTTAACAGAATTTAAAAGAAAAAAATGATTTCCGCATAGTAGCTTCAGAAGTCGGGGTCTTAATGTTCTTTACTCAGTCTAATAACCGTTATTAAAATTCTAATTTTAGATAGCAAGTTGATTGTTCGACTTAAATATATTTATGAATTTAAACAAAAACTGTTGATGAAAATGTTAAACAGAAACTGTTGACTAGGAAGTTTTGTAATTAACAAATGCAAATATTTGGAAAGAGATTAAGTTCAAACCTTGGTTTAAATTCATAATACCATTCGTGAGGTCGACCTTTTTTAAAGTATATTGTTGGACATAATTTTTTACATGAATGCACCAATGTACAATGCATTTTTGGAAGACCATGAGTTGACCATTTTGGGCAGTTCGGTAAGTGCACGCAGGGCAGACACCCTTGCACTGGTAATATTTCCCTAAATTTCTAGTTTGTGGGAATTTGCGTTTGAGGTTTTTGCATTAATTTTGCGCCATTTTCGGCCGTTAGAGCAGTGTATTTACGAAGAATAAGACTGTTTAGTAGACGAGGTTTACATAGAGTAACAGTATAGTTTATTTGCCAGAGCACCCCTAACTTAAAAATTAATAAAAAACTAAAGCACTAACGATCACTAGTCTTCTTTTCATTCGTGACCATTGATGCTTCGTGCTCTACACACGAAAGAAAATTAAAAATAACTTCATTAAACACGGTTCAGTAAGTTGTAGTAGCAATGGGTCGGCTATATAGCTCGAAGAATTGGCAACCGATGGGGAAGAAATGTTTTCGAGTGACAGCCTTGGACAGGTAAGCGCAGCGTAGGGCCACAGATTAAATAATGTACTACAAATATTAAATATGGTTGGGCAGGCCACCACTAGATGGAGTGACGACCTGTTAAGTTAAGAGATGCCTAAAGTCGATAGATCCAGTTGGCTCACGAACGTGATTTGTGGCATTCGTCGGAGGAAGCCAGCAGTGTACTTTTGACGGTTTGTAATGATGATGATTATGGTAGAACACGATAAAGTCCATATACCTAATTAGTTTTACTCAATGTGAACCACTTAACAAATTTCAAGCACCGTTTTGGCTTAGAGTCTAAAATACTTTACTTCGGAAATCAGATTAACATAAATTTTTTCGAGATTTTCAACTTAATTGGGTGAAATAATAACAAAAGAAATCTTGAAACTGAGCTTGTATTGGCTGTGAAGTGATATAATCGTGCCCTAAATCACTGAGAGTATTACAAGAGGGCCAGTTTAGTCGTTATTTTGGTTTAATTGATTCAAACATTTTATTAATAATAGAAAATTTTTCGTAATGGTAGTAATTGACTTCATTTGGTGTCAATAAAACAACCCAACAAACTTAGACGTCTTTATTCTCTATCAACATAAAATATCGTATTATTATATTCTTAAAAATATAATTATGGCCAGTTACATTACTAAAATCAGTAACAGTTTAAATTAAATTTAAAATATACTAGAGGACGCAATAAAAATAAAAATAAATTATAATTGATCAACTCCTAATTATATTTCATCCACAATAACGTATACAATCGGTATTTAGCAATATAACACAATTTATTTACATTGAAACTTCTTAATTATAAATACGAGTATTAATTGCATTTATATACAAACATAGTCTCACATTACATAACATAATTGCTAAATAAGGCTTTTTATTACTTTACTACTTGTGGAATAAATTGCCGCTTGGTGGCAGAAATACCTACTCAGTCGGTCTCATAAAATAAATGGATATTATATACCATTATATTTAATTATATTTCATACATAGTAAATATTTCTGAAAAAAAAGGCATTACTTTTATATAAATGGAGAGATAGCTTTATAGAGTTGATGGCTATCATAGTGTAAAGTATAAAAGAAAAAAAAAAGAAAGAAAAACGGAGCGCTTCGTACATTACTACTGGCGGAAAAACCAAGCCAAAACAATGTTCAAATTGCTGTAAGAACACCTAGTCATATACAATGATGCATCTAAATCATTTGCAACCAACAACATGGTTTTAGATGCATATGTGTGCGTCAAGCAGTGAATTCTTACGTCTGATATAGAAAGTAAGTAGAAGGTTGTGTGCATGAGTGTATCAAGAAGTTTAGCATGGTTTTGTTGTCGATTCAAACGTACGCAGCCTACCGTCTATCTTTCTTTGTTGGCTTGAGCGTTATTAATTAAATGAGAAGAATGAGATCAGATTCGAGCACATACATAAGTCATTTAATTTTGCTTCGTAGTTCATATTTATTGTTTTTTTTTTCACATTGATGTGTTATACTTTTTAATATTTTATTAAACACAGCGTGAACACAACAACATAGCTATAAAACACCGATTAAGTTTTCATACATAATAAATGTTTAAATTACCTTTATAACATCTTTTATTGAGGCCGACAAACATGCACATTAATCAGATGTATTCACCTTTATGTATTTAAAATTAAACTTACAGTAATGGTAAGTGATCATTGCAATCCATGAACACCAGCAGACAACTTCATTCAAAGAAAGCCACAGATGCGTTGCTATCCTTATATATATTATATAGCTATATTGCTATCGAGGACTAAGACGGAATGCCTTACAACTCTGCCTTACTCTCTTTACCCTTTCGGCCGAAACATAGCACTGCATACACTACCAAAACAGGTAAGAGTACCCACCTGGTACTCTTTTGGTTTTTTTGGTTTTGGTAGTGTACCGGACTTTTAAGTACAAAAGCTCTACCACCTAGTAACATACGTCGGTAATTGTTGCATTGTGCTGTGACGGTACTGTTGGGTCGATTTTTTTATAGGATAAGGTTGAAAAACGAGCACTCAGTCCACCTGATGGTAAGTGGTTGCTGCGGCCCATAGACATCTACATCTATCCTCTGTTACAGATCAAAATGCAGATGCGTTTTTACCCGTGAGGACTAAGATGGAATGCCTCATTTCCAGTAAAAAGAGCCTCCTGCCACCTGCACTCACCAAGCGAAACGCAGGAGTAAACCTCTACTTCACGCTGGTATTCTGTGAGGTCGTGGTACCACCCCGGTTCGAGCCAGCCCATCCATGCGACAGCAAAAGTTGCCGCCTGGCTCTACCACTGTTACCGATGTTGTCGATGTACAAGGAAGTCGCTGGCATCTGTCGGCTTCAACATACCACACAGACTTCTATCTATGTATGTAACTAATATATCACTCTAGCAGATACGGTAAATAATGTGCTTCTAGTGTCTATTTATAGGATGCAGCTATAATCTGATTTTCTTGATAAAGCATACAGACACAGAATTCAATGTTTTTTTTTGGAGAGTTTCTTATACATATATTTTTATAGGAGGAGGCAAACGAGCATGCGGCTCACCTGATGGTAAGTGACTACCGCCGCCCATGAACAACCGCAACACCAGGGGAATTGCAGGTGCGTAGCCGGCCTTTTGGAAAGGAGTAAGCTCTTTTCTTGAAGGTATATAAAATATAAATTAAATCTATAATATCACTAACTGTCAAAATACAAATGTCAAAACAAATTGTACTGGTGTGTGGCTATAGCAGCATGTAGAACTGAAAGCTTTAGTTGTTTTGCTATAGTATTTTTAAAAAAACTTTGGCTATATAAATAGTAAAATTTGTAAAATATAAAAATTGTTTGTCAACTTCACGACACAATAACAAACAATTAGCACAATTCTTTATGACTTGTTGCAAGTTGCAAGTTTCCCATATTTCAGGTTGTTTGATGCAAGGAAATTTATTATTTTTCAATCAGAATCCTCATATAAGTGTGTACACGTATCATTGTCATCTAGTGTTAAGTCTGCGAGAGAATTGGTGTCATCGCTTTGTTCTTGAAGTTTCTTAAGATCTTCTCGCTGCTTTCTCTTGAAAAATCCGAACTGTGAACAGAAAAATATAATTCACCGTGAAATAATTAACAATATTCGTAATGTTATAATTAGACCCCAAATTTACATAGACAAATGACTGCCGGAATGTTATTTAATCGTCTAGATCAGGGCACCAGGATCAGGTTAGTTAGGTTAGTTAGGTAGTTAACTAACGATAATTACTATTAATAGATAACGAGTATATTATTAATTAATATTCTTATAATAATTTATATTTATAAAATTATCTTTAATATAATAAATTAACATATGAATATTGTAGCTATTTATACCATATTCATATTTTAAAAACTTATCATTTTATAATACATATGTACATATCTTAAAATAATAAATTATCGGTAAATCCAATTATACGTAAATTTTTAAGTAATTAAATATTATATATATATATATATATATATATATATATATATATATATATATATATATATATATATATATAATTATTACTATACTTCCAGTATTCCGATAATTTTACATCAAACTTCAATTAAAACAAAAGCTTGGAAAATCCAAAAGTTCACGACTCATAATGCTCATATGGACGTGAACAAATTTAAAAAATGTAAATTGTAGTTCTACTCATCAAAGAGTTCCAGTAGCATTCACAGAAGAACACCTCAGGTTACTCCGTCAAATACGGGGGTAAGATATCATCTTAACTAACATAATGAACACAATCTCGGCACACCTAGTTCTACTTGTCGAGGAGTTCCAGTAGCAGATGTCGAAATACACCTTCATAAAGTCCAAGACGTACAAGGATATTTATATATAAATTCTACGTACTTTTAACGAAACAAAATACTCGTATTGTAATAAAAATCTGTGATTATAAAAATAATAACCTTGGTCAAGTATGTATCAAATTTGGTTTTTGGAATATTTTGTGTTTCTACAGCAATCGATATTATTTAGCACGAGCTGCTGTAAGCAATCGATACAATAGTCCACTCACGACGGCGGCCGGTCGACCCCGGAGTGAGGCAAAGCCAAAGTGTATTTAGTAAAATAAATTATTACAAGGCAGCTCAAAACACCTAAAATTACGGGATTTCTCAGTCGAAAAAAATAATATTTTTTTAATTAATTGAATTAATTGAGCCACGCGGCAGCTTTTGCTGTCGCACGGATGGGCCGGCTCGAACCGGGGTGGTACCACGACCTCACAGAATACCAGCGTGAAGTAGAGGTTTACCTCTGCGTTTCGCTTGGTGAGTGCAGGTGGCCGGAGGCCCTTTTTACTGGAAATGAGGCATTCCATCTTAGTCCTCACGGGTGACAACGCATCTGCATTTTGATTCGCAAACGAGGATAGATGTAGATGTCTATGGGCCGCAGCAACAACTTACCATCAGGTGGACTGTGTGCTCGTTTGTCACCCTTATCGTATAAAAAAAAATTAATTATAACTAAACAAAACAAAATTGAACTGCCATTTACTTTCCATGGCTTGCCACATGCTAAATGAAGAGATTAAAAATAGTTTGATTTGAACAATTGATATTATTAACAGTTATCGTGTTTACGGACTTGATAAATCTACATCATAAGCCACAAGAACACTTTTTATGTAAAATATCAATTAATTGATTAAAAATATTAAGTTCAACGATCATTTATCTTTCTGACATCATTTATATGTTCATTACATACGATTTCATGCGACAAAACGTTGGAATCTTGATTTTTAGGCGCTAGTAGAACATACCTACGCTCTTTGCGCTTAAGGCATGCAATCAAGTAAAATAAAAGTGTTACGTTAGATTTAAAAGAATAAAGTAACGAGAATTATATAATGCATGCTAGTGTAAATACTGTTACATTATTTTTTATGTATACATAATATCTGTTTAAGTGAACAGTGTGTTTTTTAAGAGAAATAAATGTCTTCAACCCGATAAATTAATATATTATATTAAATAGATATTCTTAGCGACCGTATCAATTAACATTCTTATACTTAGCGGTTTAATATACGAATCAATAATATTATTGCTTACATCAAGATCACTTCGAATAAGAGCTGAAAAAGGTTACTGATACCTGATAATTTTTATGAAGAAATTAAAATAAAAGCAAGTAAATATTATAAGAAGAAATTATTTTAAAAGTTTTACCTTATAAAGACCGTAAACTATTGTGGCGAGGACTAGGTGACCAGCTACAATGCCAACTATCAATGGCCAGAGAGGTGGTGCGGGGTCTAACACCAGAGTCGTCGTTACAGTTGCGTTTCTAGTAATCAAACAAATCATATTATTTATAATTATACGTTTTCATTCAAATAAACAATATTATTGCAGGAGGTACTCAGGAAAGTGAGCCGCGTTTCCATTAATAATAATAATAATAAAATTAAAAATCTTAGAAACTCACCTATTTTGGTTTTCTAACAGCAAAATTATCGCAGAGGTAGCATTGAGTGTCATGTTAGTTTCTAGGTAGTCACCTGAAAATTTTGAAATAAGAAAATGATATAATAAAGGCATACAGCTGGAAGAACTGATCAACGAAGGAAAAGAAAAGTTCATATAACCGGCAGCCTCGTGAAACTGAGACATACCACTGACACGCGCAATATTAGACTACCCCCACTTTATTTATTTTTATAGGATAAGGATGACAAACGAGTACACAGTCCACCTGATGTCGTAAGTGATTACTGGGACCAATAAACATCTACATTTATCCTCGATTACGAATCAAAATGCAGATGCGTTGTCACCCGTTGTTGTTGAATACCTTGTTTCCAGTAATAATTCTCCGGTTATCTGCACTCACCATACGAAACAACAGCGTTGAGCTGCCATTTTACGCTGGTATTCTGTGAGAGCGTGGTCCCTTCCCGGCCGAGCTGACCCATTCGTGCCGCCACTATACCACTAATAGCTGCAGCATGGGTCTACTACATAAAATCCTCATAAAAAAGGAATGGTGACTTGACGAAACATACAATTTGTAGTTGGCACGGGACCATACTTTGTGGCGATCTATAGAGGAGTCTGATGAAAGCACTGAACTGGTTATAGGTTATAATGACGAATATTTTTGTTTTTGAAACAACAACGCAGATATGTTATTAATAATTATGTATAGACATATACTTACCATGTAAACTTAGATTGAACTTGAACGAGAGCGAAATGGTTTGGGAGGATCGAGCAGGCAGTGACCAAGAACATTGAAGTTTACCAACAGCTTTTGAACATCCATCGACAGTGTTGGAAAGGTCCATCTGTAAATTACTATTTTTAGACAAGAAAAGACCTAGCTTTCCACGAACTATATATGTATGTCCTAGCTTTAAACGTAAGCCGCCTATAAGGTTTTCGAAAGGCTGCAATGAATCTTAGGATTAATATTCGTCATATTTGGCACGCTTTGCAATCGGGTTGCCAACAGCAGTTTTTATATTTTTATTCTGCTGTTATCAGATAGATGCTGCTGCTCATCTCAAGATTCAGTTTTCCTCAGCTGCCTATTATGACACCCACAGAGTGGTATTACACCGTCGCTACACGGTGTGAGATAAGAAAAAAATGTACTGTAAACAAACGGTTCAAATAGCGGTCTTTACACGTAGATTTTGGAGCGCAGGAAACATCACGTGCCATTCCGAAGCGCGCTGCAAAATGTATGTGTTAAAGCAATGGGCTCACAATCGGATGCGGCACTCCATAGATAATATACTATATAAGGCACGGTACTCAATCACGTACATTACTACGCCCATTTTCCCTAAAGGGGTCGCTTCCGATTCGGCAGAAAGGCCATACAGGCCAGTGCCAGTTCCACAGGTGGTGTTTAGTGGGTAGGCACTTCATAGTGAGCCCCACATAACCACACAGCCGGTTGCTTGGTATGCTATAAGCATTCACAACCTCCCTCCTCCGCCTCCGGGAGCATAGTAATATGGGCGCAAAAAAATCGCGTACACACGATTAACATATCGGAGCGCAAGGCGTGTGGATGCTCTCAACACTTGGACAACTTTGAAAAGAGTGGCGCGTGATATGTCCTGTTGCATAATTATATGGATGAAATAATTAATAAATGCATACGTTTACATTGCACAAAATTTAAGTGCGCGTCAGACCACACGCCAAATGCCAATACCCCGACTACATTGCTAACGTATTTTTCTTACGCTGAATAAAATAATGTTTTATTTATGTTAATAAGTATAAATTAAACG
The DNA here is from genome assembly GCA_033319125.1 of Parnassius glacialis. Lineage (NCBI taxonomy): Eukaryota > Metazoa > Arthropoda > Insecta > Lepidoptera > Papilionidae > Parnassius > Parnassius glacialis. The sequence continues at coordinate 45,778,235 of JAVANC010000010.1, forward strand.
AAAATGAATCTTTGTTACTAGTAAAAAAAGCGAAAGAAACTAGTTAATTATATCGTTACATATACTCGTGTCTTACCTTGACTGGAATTGTTATCTGAGCCGGCAAATTGAACCAATCTGATGGTCCTAAATTTGTAATCTACAAAAAGAGAAAAATGTATTAAAATCAATTATACACAAATGCAAGTACGTGGTAGAGCCGTGCTGCAGTTATATTACAGTTGTAGCAAGCATAGGTTGGCTCGATTGGGGTAGGACAATGCTCTCATAGAAGATAAGAGTAAAACAGCAGCTTAAAGTGGACTACAGAAGCTTAACGCTAGTTTTATAATGCCTTAAAGTATATTCCATTGGATCTATTGCAGTAAACAAAATCAAAAAATATACATAAAATTTCTTTTAACGACTAAAAACCATACTAATATACATGCAATCATTCTGATTTTTTGGCAGATTATTCTACAAGTAACATTTTAACGTAAGTGTTTTAATTTTTTAGTGCAATCAATACATTTTTTTAAATCGCATATTCTTATTTCTGAATATAATACGTACGCATTTGTGCGTAAACGCCTATGTACCGACAGTGCTGGCCGAGGTCTGATGCCATACAAAATTGTGTAAATGTGTGGGTGCGTCATTCGAGGTCACTTAGCTCTTGTAGTCCCCTTAAAGCTGCTGTGTTTCATATGGAGAAGCAGAAACTCATTTTACTGGAAAGAGGTATTCCAGCTTAATATTTGATAACTGACAACGCATTTGCACTTTGATTCTTAACCGAGGATAGATGTTCATGTCTTGAGCCACAGTATCCACTTATTATTAAGTGGACTGTGTGCTCGTTTACAAAGTAAAACTATTAAATACAAATCTATAAGTAAAAAGAGATATGATGATAGAAAGCAAAAAATGACAAACCAAAATCTTTACATGAGTAATTTAAAAAAAATCTATCGTTTTGAATTTTAAAGACGAGTAACTAAAAACAAACGTTGAAAGTCTCCGTAAATATTGAATGTAGAATTTACGTGCGTGCTGAATCAATAATGACGTGCACCCCCTCGCCCCCATGCTGGTTCTATTAAAATTAATTTAAAAATTATACAAACAAAACTATTGTAAAGTTAAATATGTTTAATAAATAGAAAAGTCCCGCTGGGATTCTTGCTGGTTCTTCCCAGGACAGAGGTATTTTCCGAACCAGTGGTAAATATAAAAAACGACTTTCAATAAGCATTATATAATAATCTATGTTGAATAAAAAATATTCTATTCTATTCTAGAAAGGTAAAACCAATACAATTTTGTACATTAGCCATAAGTCCAATGCTGCCTCTGACGTTGTGAGGACGACTTGCCTTAATCTTTAGCAGACATATTGACTATGATCGTGGTAACAGACGGCTTGCACCTTTAACGTCGCTTCCCGTCACTGGTCTGGGTATTTCACTTCAGCGTAAACGAGATTGCATACCGCTATCATAAGCAGTTGGATTTTTCTGTCATTTCCCAAAATCGCCTCTTAAGACACCGGCGTAATGAAATGAAGTGATAGATTCTATTTTTTTATATGAGAGGGTCAAAAGAGCATGCGCCTCACCTGATACTAAGTGACTACCGCCGCCCATGAACAACTGCAATACCAGGGGAAGTGCAGAGCATTGCCGGCCTTTAAAAAAGGAGCAGGCGATTTACTTGAAGGTTCCTAAGTCGTATCGGTCCGGAAAAATCGCTGGTGGTAGTCGATTCCACAAGCAAGTTGTGCGAACAAGATAACCTCTTATACCGCTACTTACTATATTGTGTAGAAACACTACGTAAATGTGCACCACGTGCTCGGCGGTGTAGGAAAATGTCGTGAAGAAACCTGCATGTCTGAGAAATAAGAAAAACTAATATTTCGAAGACATGTGAAATACGTCAGCACGCATTGGGGCAGTGCGACGAACATTACCTTGCCCTAAAACTCTCTCAGAAATTAGAGGCCTGTGCACAGCTGTGAGACGTATATAGGGACGTTACTTTACTTTACTCTCCAAATGAAAAAAATTGAAAAAAAATTACCTCAAAATAATGCACAAATGCCACATTTCCGGAGCTGGAGAATTCATCTCTAGTGACCGCGATGGTCCTATTTGGCAGTGCTGTCCTGTTTAAATTGTAATTCATTACAGTTCAGTAAAACTCACAAAAAAAAATTAACATAGGTAATATAAGGTTCTGTCTTATAACCGGTAAGGTAACATCCTTACTCATAAAAATTGACCTCAGTTTATAAGAAATGCTTAAAGTTGTTCTCTTTCTCTTCACTTTATGACAATAGACAGTGACAGGTATATATAGTAAGCGATAATGAGTGATTATAAGTAAGGTAGTAAAATATTAATAGGGTAGACATAATAACGCCCTTAGTCGATACCTTTTTAATTATTGGCATTTATAGTTAAAAAGCGAAACTATACTTCTAGCGTTAAGTTCTAGTTTTAAGTTACTCGCCAGGTAGCAGCGGCGTAAGAATTTCCATTACCCCATATCTGATAAATTTGATTGTCCTATCCTAGGGCACTGGATGCGTATACGCACGTATATGTGCCTGAAGTCATAGGATGCAAAAACAATTGTAATTTATAATTGTGTTTGTAATAACTTTAGACTTACATAGGTTAATGATAATATATTATCATCCCATGGGAGTCGTAAGAGGTGACATTAGGTATTTTCCTCAATATAATTTATTAAGAAATAACTCAAAAAGTATTAATCAGACATTGATCAAATTTATACGGGACCACGTGAGAAGTAACAGCTTTCAAATAAAAAATATCATCAAAATCGGTTCAGGCAGAAAAAGTTATGAAGTAACACACATAAAAAACACAGTCGAATTGAGTACCTTCTTCTTTTTGAAGTCTGTAGAAAAAATAACAAATCAATGTAAAAAAAAACTTCTGTTGCAATCCCGCCCGGCAAGCATGACAACTATGACAAATGTCCTACCTATGAGGCAAGGCCCATATAAAGCAGTGAACTTTTAATAGGCTGTAATGAAACTTCTACGAGTAATGTTTTGGAAAAAGCTTCTATTGAATCGATAGATTTCATTACGACTTTAAAAAGCAAGATTCATAAACTCATTACAAATTGCATGCTGCAAATTATTATTGCTGATAGATAATAAAAATAAATAATAAACCGTCCAGTCGGCTGGCACGCCCGGCCTCGCGCTAGGCTTGGGCCAAAAATATCGATATATCGATATATATCGACGATATTTTAAATCGCGATATATCGACATATCGATATTTATTTGAAAGAAATTCGATATATTTTACAATGTTGTATCGTGTTTTCGTCGTCCAACCGTCAGTAAATAAAATTTTGAACCTTATCTTTACATCATGCAAATGATGACGATATATTGATATTTATCACGCGATTTATATCGATACTGTTTAAAAATATAGATTCGATATATATCGATATATTTTTCCCCTTGTCCATCCATACCTCGCGCTTAACAACAGCTACTAGGCTCGTACCACAATAGTCTGTACATGTGGCGGTCCGCGACACTCATTACACATACTCGTATTGCGATATCTAAGCGAAAGTAGCTATTGCGAGACATTTTTATAATATTAATCAACTTTCGCTGAACAGACAACTTTATACACTATTCAGATTGTGATTGCGATACATACTTAATATAATATTTATAATTAGCGTTTTTGCGATGATTGCTAACTAGTCAATTCTTGACCGCACAAAACTTTGATACACTATCCTTTATTTTATTTTAAACTAGCTGACCAGGCAGACTTTGTTCTGCTCTTTACGAAAGACCATTTGTTTTCCCAAAAAAACTCCTGAAATTAGCAATAAAAATTGAGGTTCACTTATCGGGATAAAAACTATCCTATCTCTCAAGTTGGACCAAACTGCACACAGTCTGCAAATTTTTTTGAAATCGGTTCTATCTGTTGAATACTTACAGCAATACGTGGTTGTTATACTACTAAATTGTAGCTTATATTAAACGCTTGCATTTTTAACATAGCGCCATCTATTAAATATTTACTCAATCCAGTCAACAGATATCGTCATCTGACAGAATCGTTTGGAGCTAACAGATAATTGTGACTGTCAAATAATAGAGAAATAATTTTCAATAAAATAATATTGTATTGCGACTATAAATTGAGATGTAAGCTATCCTATCTTTTAAGTTGGACCAAACTGCACATTGACCAAAAATTTCATTGAAATCAGTTCAGTAGTTTAGGAGTCCATCGCGGACAAACAACGTGACATTGCATTGCACCGCAGCTCAATCCTGAGGGCTGCGGGTTCAAATCTGGCCAGGAAGAAGTATTTGTATGGCCTACGAATTATTGTTCCTGGTCTGGATGTTTGACCTTGTGTAATTTTTGTATGTAAACTACATCTACTATACAGGAGAAATTACCAATTTTCCCACACTGGGATTTTCTTGCAACGTTTAAAAAGTGATAGAATAATTACAAATACATACCCACTGACGTTAAAAATAGCTTCTGGCTTTATAATAATAGCAAGCTCCTTAGTCATTTTGTCACTGTCGTTCTTTTTGTGTAGCGGATCTTCGAGATTAGCTTTAATTGTCATTTTATGGGGAACTGAAGTTTTTTCAGTAAATTCTAATTCTATTTCCCAAGCCACAGATTCATTTCTATGAAGAGGAGCTGGCACTTCACAAGTTACGTTGAGCTCTTCTAAAGAACAGGCGCTTGGTAATCTTTTAGGTGAAGATGGTAATGTTAGATACACTTTAGCTCCATACGCCGGTTCATCTTTATTTATCACAATCACTTCTACACCCAGTTTGCTCTTAGATCCTGGAATGTATGGACTGGAAAATATTGCATATTGTAATAATTTAATGAACACTAAATTATTGTTATATTTATTGTTTTCCAGAAATTTAGATGCAATCGTTGCAAATTAGTATTTTATATATTTTTATACGTGGTAGAGCCATTCTGCAGCTATATTAGAAGTATAGTTGTAGCACGAATGGGTCGGCTCGACCGGGGAAGGCCCACGCTCTCACAGAATACCAGCGTAAAATAGCAGCTTAACACTGCTGTGTTTCATATGGTGAATGTAGAACCGGAGACCCTTTTTACTGGAAAAGAGACATTCCATCTTAGTCCTCACGGGTGACAACGCATCTGCATATTGATTCGCAAACGAGGATAAATGTCGATATCTATAGCCACAGCAACCACTTACTATCAGGTAGACTGTGTGCTCGGTTGTCACGCTATCTTATAAAAAATAGTATCAAAGCAGCTTTTACATATTATAAGCTTTTTTGGGTTAAAATGAACTGACTATAAACGAAATAATGCACAGCTGTAAATAGGTCAGCTTCAAGGAATGCCATAGAACATGGTCCTGAGATACCTGCTTCATCGACGTCCTACATCTTTTACCAGCCTGTCGCTCCATCTAGTGGGAAGCCGTCCTTCACTTACCGGTACGAGGCTGCCACTAGAGGACGCCATCGGTTGTCGGTTCTTTAAGCCTTATGGCCAGCTCATTGCCACTTTAGCTTACTAATCAGCAATCAGCAGAATAGTGAAAGCAAAAGCAGAGAGCGGTGCCTGATAAGAAGTGGACATAGACACTTAGGCACTTATTCTTCACTTTTCCACATATAGAAACCGGTGAACTTCGTCAATATCGCTCCGTCAAAAAATAATTATTATAATATTGTCCGCAATCACTAGTCAACCAAAAAACCTTAGTAAATTATTGTAAATGCGTTAGAAAAACATTTTCAACAATCTTTTAAAATTCTGCAATAATAGATGATGAACATCGTTTAAAGATTTCATTATATTTTATCACAATCTTACCTAGTTAAGGCTTTCAAATCCATTTCTAGCAATGGTTTGCAAATAAGATCCTCTCCACAGTCCCTGTTGAGTTGAATGTCAAATGAAGAGTGCAAATGTGAGTTCTCCGATAGTCGTGCTTCATTGTGCAAAAAGTTTGTTGAATTATCTGAAATCGAATTATTGTTGTTTAATTAAAATTTATCAATTTATATTTTCGAAGCCAGACAATAATTAAAAAAAATACATAAATTTGAAAATTATTTAAAAAGCAATTCATTGAATTGCTCCAATATTTTGGCCATACGTTTTTCTATGGAATGGTATGTCAAATGTAACAATATTTATTTCATAAAAGTTTGTTCTTGCTATAGTCGATTCTGTTTATAAACCACGATCGGAATTTTCTTCTTCCATAACGTGTAAAAGTCTACGTAGACTTAAGCCTATCCAAGAACTTGTAATTTTGAATGCTTACTTAGAAGAGTTGTCCATGCCACTGTGTATTCACCATGTTGGTCAGGCAGGTTGGTATGTCCCTTTTGCACTGGTATCGTTCATTGTCACCACTTTGTGGGAATCAGGTTTGTAAGTGGATGTGTGGATGGAGTTTCCACCATCAATTGGGTGCCAGAAGCTTGGGTAACGAATAAATTGCAGGACTAAATCTTCAGGTAGAATAAGAAGTACTAAAGGAAGAGAAGTATAAAACTTACCCTTTAAAAGCACATTCGGCTCCAAATCAAATATCAAGGTGATTGGTTTGGACAAGTCTGCTGTAGGCTGTAAAAAATATGGAATATTATTAACAATTATTTATTCTAAATAAGTAACATATTTTTTTATAAAAAACATAATAAATGAATTTGTATTAACAGCCAACTTTTGTAAAATTTGTAGGAGAAACGAGCTTGTAGTCCACCTATTATGCAGAATTTTTTATGTGGTTAGCCGTGCTGCAGCTATATTAGTATAGTTGTAGCACGAATGAGTCGGCTCGACAGCGTAATGACCACGCTCTCACAGAATACCAGCGTAAAATAGCAGCTTAACACTGCTGTGTTTCTTATGGTCTTTTTGCGAAAAGAGCCATCCCTTCTTAGTCATCGCTGAAAACGCATCTGCGTTTTGAATCTTTATTGAGGATAGACGTAGATGTCTATGGGCCATAGCAACCATTTACCAGGTGGACTGTGTGCTAGTTTGTAATAATATCCTACAAAAAAGTGGTCTCTACAACCCGTCAACAGCTTACAGTTAACTCCAAACAAATAAAGTTTTAGGAAACCAAACTAACACATTACATCCTTAACAGAAATAAGTAATAGTATCCTATAGGATTAGTAGCTGTGCTGTATGATTGAGACTTGTTTGTGACGGGAATTTCGTTTCAAAATTTTTATTTTATTCATTATACCATCATCTAAAAAGTATGTATTATTGAAAAAAATTCAGAAGCGAACACTAAAACTGTTAACTGTACGTTTGTTTATTTATGTGTGTTCGCTTATATGATAAGATACAAACTTAAAAATATTATATGTCAGATTATTTAATTTAAAATTGCATCAGTGGCTAAATGATTGTAATTTCTCTAGTATTTAGGATTTTTGTATCCATAAACAAGCTATATATATATATATGTTCGCGCAAAAGCGCTAATGTCAATAATGGACGTCAGAGGGCGCGCGCGCCTCTACGGTTTTGACGTCCCGTCGTGTCGAGGACACGCTAAAACAAGAGAGTCCAGATTCATCGCGGCGAGAGATCGCACGCGTTCTTTTTTGTCGGGAGCTCGTTTATGATAGGCGCGTATAGTAAATATACCACTGGGAATTGTAGCGCGTATCCCTTGCTGAGAGTTTCACCCGGGACTTTTAGGTTTAACGCAGAATCTGTATAAGTGGTTTCGACTGTATTAGTTACTAGTGCGGTATTTGATATTCTAGAAATAACGGTGACCTTTGATCCGTACGTTCTGTGTTCATTTCACGAGTCAGGCGTTATAACAAACGAGAGTTAGTGGCTTCTGTAAGGTAGTTAATAATATGACAGAGTTAAAGAACTGTCATCGAGAAAACGAAGAAAGTGACTGCGGAAGGAGACCGTAGTTTGGAGAGGTGCTGAGGGCCGAACTGCTGCAGAGGGTAACGGTCTAATAAGGTCAATAACACTACCAGCCACACCCAGATACACATCACTGACCCTTACTTTCCTAGCACTACTATACATCCACACGTGACCTGACCGAATCTTGAGGGACCAGTCGCCTTGGATAGAGGTAAGTAAGCTCTGTTCAATACAATGTAACGCTCCCCCTAATTGTTTATTGTAATTAGAAACTTTCCACCCTTGGCGTTAGGACGCCCGACCTGTACCTGCTTGCAGGTTCTTCCGTTCATGGGCCGCGGAGGATCCTACTCCTGGGATAGGCAGTTGCAGGCCGTAACAATATATATATATATATATATATATATATATATATATATATATATATATATATATATATATATATATATATACAAAACATACTGTTCCGAAACGTTCTGTTAAATATTTTATGTACCATGATTTATGCAAATAATATATTATATACAGTAACGTTTTTACTGTGTTAATAATACTTTTAATTCAGCCTATTAATTAATTAGCCTGTAATAGACAATAGTAGGTATATAATTACAAAATAAGAGTGCCAGTTTTGCGTTTTTGACTGACTTGGCACTAGTATATCAGCAGTGTTTTATTCGCTTACTGATTACCGGCTGCTGTTCATGAGGTCCTAGGTTCAAACCCTGCGTCGGGCCAAAATATAAGTTATAGAGTTTTCTGTCAATAGTTTTCAATAGTAGCCCGGAGTCAGGAAATTGGCGGTGGTACAACCCCGTGCCTTGTAAAGCATTGGTCCAACGCCTAATGTCCTCTCTCCTGTCATGTCGAATTGGCGTTTCATAGGACTATGAGAGTGAGGGAATAGAGAGTGCTTACGCATACACTCGGGCACAAAATCCTATTCTGCGTAGATAGTCAATCTCCGTCGGGATTGGCCACCGTAACTATAGCTTGGTCTGGAGGACGTTATTCGTTTACAATAATAATATATATATATAACTTGTATTTGATTTGATAAGTAGCGGTTCTTATTTGTGTAATTTCTATTCAACTCGATTTGATAGGAACTGCATTTGTTAGCTGTTAATTTTTTTTATATTTGTTATTTGTTATTTTTGTAATTGTGCTCGAGCCGCGTCGTAATTTGTATTTAGTAGTGATGTCCTCGCCCAAGATGGTAATCCGTTGCCTGCGGACTGAGTTACGCTGGGCCACAAGCGCCCATGCTTTGATAGGTCGACCGGATAGGGTCCATAACTTGATGAAGCGGTTCGAGCAGGTCGATGCCCGAAGGGCTGCAGTGGAGGAGGCTTACGGTGAGCTCGAGGATTCGGAGGTGGAAAAGGGAGTCCTGGACTCCTGCTTCGCTGGCTATGAGCAGTTCTTTTCGCTCACGGACGATTTGATCGAGGCTGAAGGCCAAGGTATGCCAAGAAGGCGCGTGAAGCTCGGACGAGTGGCTGCCCGAGTCCTTTCGGAAACAGCCTCAGCCGGAGCTGTTGGGACGACTCCCAACTCTGGACTTGCCAAGGTTCTCCGGGGTCCTTTCCGAATGGCTGACCTTCGTTGGTCTTTTCGACGGCCTAGTGGACGCCCGGAGTGACTTGACCCCGAGCCAGAAGATGGCGTACCTCCTGGCCTCACTGGAGGGGGAGGCCCTGGGCGTTGTCAGCCATGTGAGCTTGTCGGACGACGCCTACCAGACTGCTCGGGACCTCCTAGCCAGAAGATACGCCAACGTCCGGCGAATTGCGGACGAACATGTTAAGCAGCTTCTGAGCCTCCCGCTGCTTAGTGACCGGGCCAGACTACGTCCGGACCTGTTGGATCCAGTCTTGGTGGCCTGTAATATGTTGAGGCGGCTGGATTTACCAGTGGGCGAATGGGCCTTCTTGTTGCTCCGCATCGTGCTGTCCCGTCTACCTCTCGACCTTCGAATGCATTTTGAGGAGAGGTACGGCGGGGACGAGGCCTCCCATATTCTGCCCTTCTATGACCTGCTGCGGTTTTTGGAGGAGCAGTGCCGACAGATCCAGCACGCGGCGGGCACCGTCGACGACTAACGAGCCGTGCCCAGTGAGAGGCGGAATCCGCCGGGCAAGTCGTCGTCAACCCCCCCCTGCTCCTATTGTCGAGCATTTGATCACCGGGTAACGTCTTGCCCGAAATTATTAAGTAAGCCGGTTTCGGCGAGGCGAACTATCGCCAAGGAGCGCCGCTGGTGCTACTCATGTGTGGAAGGGCACCTCCAGCGAGACTGTCCGCACCGGCGTCCCTGTTTGCATTGCCAGGGCAATCACCATGCCGTACTGTGCCTGGGTGCGAACGGCGTCTCCTCTCGCGGCGCTGCCAGGCCCTCGACCCCCACGGGCGGGGGCGCTCCGCCACGCCCTCTGACGGGCGACGCTCGGCGCCTGCCGGCTAGCCAACAGGCCCCTAGGTTTGAAAAGGGTCCCTCCGCCGACCAGTCGGGGGGTAATTCCCCCAGGGGTGGGGGTGTCATCACCCCCCCTCAGCGTGCGGAGAGGAACTTCACGGCCACTCATTAGTCCACTGGACCCTTCTCACTCCCGTTAGCTGAGTGGCTGCGACTGGTGTACCACTGTACCCCATTTGATGGAGGCGGCCCTAGCTAGCTGCCGCCTTAGCTCCCACCACGGCCGCCTCTACTGAGCCTTAAGCCGTCAACAGTCCACTTGTCAAGCTGTTCTGTTGCCGACGGCCTCAGTGAGGGCATACAACCCGAGTGGCGACTGTTAGCGGTTGCGCTCTGTTAGTCCCGGGTTCACGCGTTGTGGCCTCCACTTGGTGGTGGGAAGATTAGGGCCCCTTGGAGCGTTGAATCACGCTCTCAAGGGGTATTAGATTTGGTTTGGTCGAGCACTTAGTTACAAATTCTTTAAATTAAAATTAAAATGCTTTTGGGGTTTCCGCGAAATTCATATTGTAGCGGTTGTGATTAAAAGAATTGAATTTAAAATACTCCTTTGAAGGCTTGTGCGTATGCTTTGTAATTGTATTTGATTGTCGCGTCTGCTGCTGAAAGGAAAGTTTAAATTCATTTGAAATTTAATGACGCGCTATTTTGAAAATTATGTATATGTTTTGTGATAGTGTTTAATCATTTTGCTTTGTGATAAGGAAGGTTGAAATTAGATAACCCTGTTTGTGCCGAAGGAAATAAGAGTCAATTCTCTTTTGGTTTAGATTTTGTTGGCACTGTCTAAGATATTTATTTGAAATAAGAAATAGGGCTGTCTCTTACGTTTATTGTTTTGTTTACTTTGTCAAGTTAACCTATGTGCATCGGTGATTACTTGTTTTAATTAATTCTGTAATTGAACATTGATGCTTTTGAAAAATTAGTTGAAATATGAGCATAGGACTACCTGCCTTAAGGGCTATCTGGTTTGCAGATTATCAGATGGAAATCAGCTGTCGCACCATTTGGTAAATGATTATAGGTGGATGGCTTGGTTATGCCTACTTGTTTGAAAATTCATACTAGGGACTATCTGTGCGTTTCATTCGGCTCTTCACAGACGACGTTCATGGGGAATTTGGGGGTGCTCTCTGCACTGAAGCTTGGAAGATCCCTCTGGGCCGCTTCGTGTCGTGTCGCTGTTTGCAGACCTGATCGGGTCGGATTGCGGAACTAATCATAGGTGCGCAGATAGGTGTTTGAAGGAGGTCGTCGGACTTTTGTTTAGGAATAGGACTTATTTATGTGCTGCGATGTCCAGGAAGGGCATCCAGTTCCACTGTCCGGCTAGCCCACGTTGGGGCTGTAATTTTGAGGCGTTGGTTAGGGTTGCAAAATCTGATGGGGTGCGTAAGGTGGCCTAGTTTGGTTGTAGATTCGGTCTAGCAACTTGCCGTCGGGACCCTGTCCCGCTGACCGGTTTGCTCGCGGACCTAAATCCTTATGTCCGGGACGGGGGTTTGTTCGCGCAAAAGCGCTAATGTCAATAATGGACGTCAGAGGGCGCGCGCGCCTCTACGATACCGGTTTTGACGTCCCGTCGTGTCGAGGACACGCTAAAACAAGAGAGTCCAGATTCAGATTAGAGGTAAGTAAGCTCTGTTCAATACAATGTAACGCTCCCCCTAATTGTTTATTGTAATTAGAAACTTTCCACCCTTGGCGTTAGGACGCCCGACCTGTACCTGCTTGTAGGTTCTTCCGTTCATGGGCCGCGGAGGATCCTACTCCTGGGATAGGCAGTTGCAGGCCGTAACAATATATATATATATATATATATATATATATATATATATATATATATATATATATATATATATATATATACAAAACATACTGTTCCGAAACGTTCTGTTAAATCTTTTATGTACCATGATTTATGCAAATAATATATTATATACAGTAACGTTTTTCTGTGTTAATAATACTTTTAATTCAGCCTATTAATTAATTAGCCTGTAATAGACAATAGTAGGTATATAATTACAAAATAAGAGTGCCAGTTTTGCGTTTTTGACTGACTTGGCACTAGTATATCAGCAGTGTTTTATTCGCTTACTGATTACCGGCTGCTGTTCATGAGGTCCTAGGTTCAAACCCTGCGTCGGGCCAAAATATAAGTTATAGAGTTTTCTGTCAATAGTTTTCAATAGTAGCCCGGAGTCAGGAAATTGGCGGTGGTACAACCCCGTGCCTTGTAAAGCATTGATCCAACGCCTAATGTCCTCTCTCCTGTCATGTCGAATTGGCGTTTCATAGGACTATGAGAGTGAGGGAATAGAGAGTGCTTACGCATACACTCGGGCACAAAATCCTATTCTGCGTAGATGGTCAATCTCCGTCGGGATTGGTCACCGTAACTATAGCTTGGTCTGGAGGACGTTATTCGTTTACAATAATAATATATAATTCGACAATGATACATAATATAAAGATTAGGACAATATTCCTCCTTACATCCTATACGTTGGTGTTAGAAAATAAGAGAATTGAACACATATGATAAGTATGATAATATAGGATTGCTAATTATATATATTTCTTACGTTATATTTTAGCAAGATGTAACTTTATGAGGATTGGTATTACGTTGTTTTTAGAACAGGGGAAACATCAAAACAATATTATGTTTTCCGATTGATGTCGGTGAGTATAAAACACTCACCTACGTCATAAATGAAATATTCAGATCAGTGATAAATAACAATGCTAAGGGTGCGAGATGAGATGACACTGGTAATGGGATCGTAAATATAAATAGCGGCATGAAAGTTTAGCGGTGACCGTTATTACAAGTCGAAAATAAGGTATCATGGGTCGCGGGGCAGGCGTGCGTCGTTCGCACGCGCTGATTGGCTCGTGGCTATCGTTCTGCTGTTGTATGTGATGTATGTTTTATCACTGATTGACTCTCCAGACATATTCGTGCAATTCAATTCATGTACGACAGTACTCAAGCGCAGCTTTCCCCGCCAAGTTACGTTCAGCGCTAGACTTACGTGCCGCGACTTATACGTTGTCAAGCAAGGCGATTACACACAGTTCAAGACTTCCTACGATAGCACATGTCTATGTACAGCAGTGGACTTTTAAGTGCTTCAAAATACATACATCTCACTTTAATGTAGCAAAAATTGGCTAACTCTTCCTACTACAAATTGCAGACAAATTGATCGACTCATCCTGCTACCTATAATCAGGAATGATTGTTTTATTACATACGAGGTGCTTGTAAAAACAGTTTATATTACAGACTATTATTCAGAAACTCTTAAGCTTCTTCAACAACTTCAAGAAAAAAACTTTAAACGGTTCATAAATAACCTTAACTTGTACGATTTGCTCCTCGCACGCATTACTGCCGGGTTTGATGGAAATCTGATACTCCGCATCTCCTGATATCCAGGCCCTGCCGCCGTTCGGATCCACTGTAATTTTCGCTCGTAGGGCTAAAAATAAAAAGCATATCAATCTAAAAGTCCATTTCAATATTATTCCTATTTGTAATGTATTATTATCAATGCCAATATCCGTCGGTTCAGTAAGAATAGTCCACATCTAGATCTACTTTCCTCTTTCACGTTAGATGTACTATTAAAGATGGATATTAATATCCATTTTAAAGTACCTAAATGGATATTAAATAGGTTTTAAATTTTGGAATTTTTCTTTGCCGGTGTAAGAATGTCCACTGCCCCATATCATCCCGTGGTAAGAGGCGACAGAGGGAAACAAATCAGGAGATAAGGCAGCAGATTGTTAATGACATGAGTAAATGAAGTGATAAAATAATTCTGATAATACATTATTATTAATTAATAGATGCAAGGAATGAGAGAGTTCTTTTGTTATAAATAATATGTAAATATAATGAGGAGAGGTAAAATGAAAACTATTAAGTAAAGAAGATAGATAAATTACGCTAGTAATATACAATTCAATGAGATACATTTTTTGTTGTATACAGACATAAATGCGATAACCGAATATATGAAATGAAACGAAACTAAATAAATAAAATTTGGTGAGTGCAGGTGGCCGGAGGCCCTTTTTACTGGAAATGAGGCATTCCATCTTAGTCCTCACGGGTGACAACGCATCTACATTTTGATTTGTAATAGAGGATAGATGTTGATGTCTATGGGCCGCAGCAACCACTTACCATCCATTACATACCATTGTGCTCGTTTGTCACCCTTATCCTATAAAAAAAACTTTTTATATATCGAAGTAAGAGATTAAAATTTCGTTTTTCTAACTTAGAATTTTGGTAACTTTACGGTACGTGTACACCAAAACCGATTTCCGACGGACAGAACTACTCGGACGAGTAACTCGGACGTGTATGTGCTTATACACTAAGTCCTTTTATTAGTGCATTATAATAAATTGCTTCAGACACAACAACACAGTTTTACATGCTTTATATAATAATAATATCCTCAACGGAGACTGGCCATCTGCACGGCACAGGATTATAGCGCCCGAATGTATGCGCAAAAAGTGCACTCTATTCCCTCACTCTCATAGTTCGAATAGACAGTTATCCGAAACGACCGGAAAGAGATTAGTCGCAAAACGGCAAGATCAACAGTTTTATGTGCTTTCCGAGGCACAGGGCTGAAACATCGCCAACTTCCTGACTCCGCTGGCTTCGCTGCTACTGAGAATTTCGTGACAGAAAACACAATAATTGATATGGCCAGATCCAGGATTCGAACTCAGGACCTCTTGATCATTATCCGCGTTTACGATCACTAGACCAACGGAAACTAAAATGACAAAAACAGGATACCTGAGGAGTTTCTTTCACCGTTTCTTCTTCAGTCAGAGGAACATATCAAAAAGTTAGTAAAGATGATTTGAAAAATAAAATGACAGTTGAAAAACGAAATCTTATTTTCTTACTTCAAAGAAATTAATGTATGTATTTAATAAATTTAATTTTTTTATATACGAGCAGACATTATTTTAAGCTCATTTTGTAAGTTACAAAAATATTGTTGAACTATGTTGGACTATGGACTATTAATTTCAGTACAGAGAGAAATTCAGAATGGGCACATTAAAATTATTATTAATAAACAAAAAAAAACATAGTAACGAAATCTTCACATGTCAACAAGTTTAGTAGCATATACCACTTATTTTTACCACCTAGGTAGGACAGAGAAGCGTCTCTGCCTAGACGTCTCTCAGTGTAGGTTCCACTCTCTCACCTTTTTCTTCCACCAGTTTGCACTGCTGTGTTGCGGTTTAAATAGTATAAGTGATTGAGTAAATTACAGGCTATAAGGCATCCCTTTTCAGTTCTCAGCGGTGACAATCTCATGTATATATTCTGTTTGTCGGTGCCGCATTTTGTTAAAGGCGGCGCCACGACATCAAAAGACACCACGTGTGGCGTACACCCGGAGGAGAATTTAGCATTTTAAAACGAAGCGCTGCGTTGTTTTGAAAGGTACTTTGGTACCTAACTTGTTTTTATTATTTATATTCGTATTTTCTTCCAATAACTATAAGAATAAAACAGTATTCTATTTTATAAGTAGAAAAGTAAAACATTTATTTAAGAAAGACAGTAAAAATTAATAAAATAAAGGCAAAATAATAACAGCAACTCCGGGTGTACCGACACTATCATAGCAAACAGACGATAGCCTTCTGTGATTGAAGTTGTTCGCAGATGTCCATGAACTGCAGTAGTTGCAAGTTCGTTTGTCACTTCTGATTAATAAAAGAAAAAAACAACATAACCTCGGTTCTTGTTAAACGTAAAAAGAAATGATTACATATTTTGACGTGTGGCCATTTCAGTTGTTCCGGAGCACCGACACAGAATAAGGCGGTAAAATTTGTAGCATTGAGGGGAAGGTACATGGCATCTGGAACTTTTATTGCAGCGTGCAATTCCATTGTTGGAACACACCGATACAAATACGCTGTACCACTGTTTATTGCACCGATCGCCAAATCTGAAAGAGAATTACATAATATACAGTTCAATGTATATTCGTTTCTATGTAATTTTTTGTGAAGTGGAGGTGGAAGTTTATCAACTTTTTCATGTCGTCCCGTGGGTGTCGCAAGAGGCAGAGGGATACAAACTAGGAGGAGTGCAGCAGCGTTTTCCTAATAACAGCTAAAATTAAAACTGTGGTTACCCTCTGGCCATCTGTCAAGCGTGGCCACTATGTTCAGCTATGGTCTTTTGATAGGCTAGCTGTAACGGTAACAGGGATTTAATTTATATTTGACATTGAAATATGATACCGGAAAGGGTTAACGAGAAAATTCTTAATTAATTTTTTTTATAGGATAAGGGTGACAAACGAGCAGGTGGACTATAGTTCATTTTCCACCTCAATTTTACAAAAAAAGGCTTATTAGCAACTGTTTTATTTACTCCTTCACTTTTATATACTCTTTTTCTAACGCCAAATATTTTAAGTTTTCTTACCACTGCAGTTATTGCTATCTACGTCGAAACCTCTTGATATAGATATTCCAAAACTTAAGGCATTTTCTGCTACGATCTTCTGTGCATAATTGTTGTTAAGACCTTTTTCACGGCCTCTATATAAATAGACAGCACCACGTCCTTCATCCTCCCATGGTGCTCCAATAGCTACATCTAACAAAAATAATCTGTCTGGATATAAACTAGAATTTTCTTTATTTTAATAATAAAAATAAAATATTCATAATTATTTCTAACACTAAAACTGATACAAAATAATAGTGTAAGTTCTCTATGTATTATATTATTATATTTTTAGTTCTATGTAGTTATAAAAATTTACAATATCTTATTAAAATAAATATTGTATTAATATTGTATGTAATATTGTACTATTATATATAATCGTCGCCGCCAGCAATAAGATGCCCAATTGTTTCTCGCTCCAAAGCTAAAGATAGCGAAGCGAGGAATAGGATGGTAGGTGATGATTTGGGGTTTAGTTTTGGTTATTTTTAAACAACAAATATAATATTATATTGTGTGATGATGATGATATCTAGCAGTGGATTGGCGCAGGCTGATTATTGAATTGAATGACGCAACGATAAACAATTATATCAAGTATACATTTTTTTTTATTTGGATT